>JAJHJA010000465.1:0-52537 GCA_021202915.1 Heliconius himera | reverse complement strand
TTAAATAGAAAAATGTTATCAAGCAGATGTCTTCGATCAGATAAAGAGAACATTTGAAAATATTTTAGTCTGTCGTCATAATTATGTACAAGCTTAACTAAGCCGCAGTGATAAGTCATGTGCCATAGAAATCGCTTTTGAATAGATTCTATCCTATTTTTATATTTCTTATAATGTGGGTTCCAAACCACACTGCAATATTCCAGAATGCTACGAACTAGTGCATTATATAAGCAGATCTTAGTATCAGGCTTCTTAAACTCCTTACAGTTACGTAAGAAGAATCCAAGCGTTTTAAGGGCTTTTTTGCAAATATTATCAATATGCATATCAAAACGCAGTTTTGAGTCTAGGATTACACCAAGATCTCTTATGTTCTTTACTTCCTGTAAAGGTACATTATTGATGTAATAAGAGTTATGGGGTATACTGCGGCTTCTCGTGAAGCGAATGAAATTACATTTGTCAGTGTTTAAAACCATGTCATTATCATCACACCATAAAGACAATCGATCCAAGTCACTTTGCAAATTTAATATATCATCCTTACTCCGTATAGATCTAGCTATTTTTAAGTCATCAGCGTACAAGTAATAGTCGGAATATAAAAAAACTGCTACAGAGGTCATTTATAAAAAAATTGAAGAGAACAGGGCCCAATATAGAGCCCTGAGGAACTCCAGAAACAGATATAAATGGTGCTGACCTGTAGCCGTTGACAACAACAACTGATGTTCTTTCAGACACATAAGATCTAAACCAATTGACCAGTTGATAATTAAACCCATACATTGATAGTTTTTGGAGCAGCTTTTGGTGAGGTACTTTATCAAAGGCTTTGCTGAAGTCCGTATATATGACGTCAACAGTTTGCCCAGAATCAAGTGCAGCAGATAGTTTCTCTACAAACGTAACTAGGTTAGTGCAAGTAGATCTAGCTTTTACAAATCCGTGTTGGTTTGGTGAGATAAGCTGTTTACAATGCCAATATATTATTTTACATACAAGTTTCTCAAATACCTTAGCGAATACGGAAAGTATAGAAATGGGTCTGTAATTCTTTACCATCTCAGCTTTGCCGTCCTTAAATATTATATTATAATATTATATATTCTTATTTGTTACAAAGTCAAAAGAGTCAAATGGGAAATCCATATATAAAATTCAAGTATCAAGTGGTAACAACGAACCCCGAGTATAGGTGGTATGGGTGCCAAGTTCTGCGTGCACTCAGGATAAAATTCAACCTCTAACTTTGACTTGGCTATTTTTACTACCATGCATCAAATCAATCATCAACCTAATAGGCCAGCATAGCTGGAAGTACACTAACTTGCAAATATAATAAATCCTGTACGTAAAAACCAGCCGAGTTAAATTTAGAGCTTTAATTTAATCCCGAGTGAACATAGAACTCGGCACCCATATAAATCTCCCATTCTTTTGTCGGTGACGTCAAGAACGACGACGAAATTATTACTATTAATCATTATTACTTTGTTATTTTAAATCGTTTTATCTTCCCTACGTTCTTTGATGTAACTTTTATACTTAACTTTTCTTTCTTGATAGTATTTACTATTACGCTAGTGCGTGTCTTCATTCATAAATATAAATGCATTTTTGTTAGCATATTTATACAACAAAACAAGGGCATGGTATTTTATTATTACAGAAAAATAATGCAATAACGTAAAATGAAAAAAGAGACCGGTTGTTGCGTAGAGGCACAAAGTGTGACTGAAAACGCAACTAGTTGTGGGTTCGACAGCCACTCAAGGAAATGAAATATTTATTTAAATTTATATTTCCACTTCTTCGCTCTGGTGACGAGGCAAAGCGCGGCGTTGAGTTCCGCCACTCAACACGCAATGCCTCCAGAATTCGGCGGAAAGTGAGGAACGGAGTGTCTTAACACTAGGTTCCTTCTGCCTAACCTGCAGTGTGCGGAATACAGCATGAAGTTGAGTGCAACAATATTTTCATTATAAAACAAACATTACCATAAATAGAAAATTTCATAAATATTATACGACCAAAAAAAAGTCGGAACGATTTTCATATATTGCTAATAAGATATACCAATACTGTTGTTGATATTTAACTTGGCTCTTGAAGATAACTCTTACAAGACTTGTTGTACTATAACCGAGACAGCTTACTATTATGGCAGTCTTGGCGACCAATATAGTATTGCTATGCCAAACAATTAATAATGGTTACAGATAGCCCTCCTTCCACATGCTTTAATATAGCGAGTCATGCTTGTTTATTTAAGCTATATTACTTTATTTATTTAATTGGATGTATGATGGATTTGGATTTATTGGATGGATGATTTTCGAATTATTAGAAAAATATAGATCTTTATAATACATACACATCAGCAACAAACAGTCATATAATATGTCCTTAAATATCCTTTATAAGTAACGATGCACTAACAGCTGGTTTCAATTACTTAATAATCTGTTACTATTGTATACAGACAGAAAAGATTTATATGTGTTACACGATTATATCCCTAATGTTAAACCTAACATTCGTTCTACTACACTTTATTTATGGTTTTAGCTACATCACCTCATGAAAATCATCAGATTATATTTTTTCCGTAATCTTTAAAGGATTTCCTTCAAAATAACAAACACCAATCGCGCTTGGGTATTTCGAGGTATTTTGTTTTACAATTTTGAGATTCACCTATTTTTTTATTCCACTCTCAAATCCTCAGATTATTAAAATACACACTGTTCTTCATATATTTAACGCACTGCTCCATATAAACAAACCTTGTACCCTGTAATGTACTCCATTACAGGGTACAAGGTTTCTCCCCATATAATTTTGTGAAGCGCTCAAGTAACGCGTACAATTCCCTCTTCGGCTCCCTAATAGTAGATAAGTTATTGAGACCGGCCGTAACTGATCTGTGTTCTTGTACATGACATGAATTTGGCGTTTTGCGCCGATGAGCGATTATTAAGTAAAATAATAGAGATAGAGAAAGCAGTCACTGTAATATTTAAAAATATTTTTTTTTCAGCTTCATGCTGTATCTGTATATAAATTCCAATTTAAAAATATAATATGTTTTTTGGTAAATATTAAAACTATTTTGCTTGACTTATATTTATTTAATCTTCTACTATATTTTACATTTTTTGACTATAATATATATTTTTATATATATAATATAAAAAAACGCTCGTTCACTTAAACTTTCATTTAGAAAGAACAATATAAAAGTAGTGAAAATTATCTCTGAGTGATTCGGAATTTTGGATTTCAGATATCTTAAATATTACTAAGCTGGTTGGTGCACAATATGATTAAAGCACCATTTATGTCAAGAACAACCGATCTTAACCAATCTATTAATTATTTTATTCATAATACCAATAACCAATCTATTAATTATTTTATGGTCATGGTATGGATATGGATAGTATAGTGAAGTATACGTATATCTTAATCTACATCAATACTAATAATATTATATTCCTAGTAAGTGTGACTGACACCTTTCAAAAAAGCTAAAATAATATTCTTTTTCCTCCGCTAACAAATTGACTTTTTGTTTAAGAATCATAATCACATTATTTTCCACCTAAAAATTAAGAAAAAAAAATTATTAATGACTTTTGCGTTTTACTGTGAAAATAACAATAAAATCTAATATTTTTTTTAAATCTCCAAAACCTCTTGAGATAAAGGCCTAAAAATATAGGTGAATTAGTTTTATTCGATACCACATCAATCCCCAAAGTGCGATTGGAAAAAGGCCCAAGGGCAGATTCTTATACCAACCCGGCTAAGTTCTTTTGTGTTTAAATATATTACAGAAAAATATCCATTACAAATTTATTTAATTTGTAGTTTTCTTCACACAAAATGATTGTATATGCAAACATAAGTTTTTACATTTTTATAACTTACACGAGTATTTTCCATTGACCTACAATTCTGAAATATTACAGAACGCGAGTTCGACTTGCAATGATTTTTTTTTTATTTTATTCAACTTTTTGAAATCAATAACATGTAGTGTCGTAAGTACTATATTATATTCATCAAAAAATGGATGATAGATGATGGGTTGCAAGTAACAAGGACCGAGATTCAATTGTTATTTATTTTGATATCCACGTTAATTATTAATATTTATAATAAAAATTAAATTTCTTATCGTACTCCTTACTGATATTTGTAGACATAGATAGTTGTGTTTTCAATCAATGCTCTGTAAAATCTTATCGATAGCGATACGTTCAAAAAAGGCAATAATATTTACTAAATAACAACAAAGTATTGTTTACGAAATATCAGTTACATTTTGTGAACAATAAATAATAAAAATATTGTTTCATTTTGTTAAATACACAATAAAAATAAAACAAATGCTATCTGTAATATAATTTTAGGAGTTCATGTCTAGACACACTGTACATATTTATTAAATGCAAGTCGCGGCTTGCTTGACACATAAAGGAATAAAGATATTGCCAAGCAAAGCATGCATTTATAATATTTAATCAAAATATACGAATACTTGTAAATAAATTTTATTATAAAAAAACTATTTTACAATAATTTTACTGCGTAAAATTTTTGAATATCGTTCGTTAATACTAAATTTACTTAAATGTATTTTAAATATATGTTTTCAAATATGCTCATATTTATGAAAAAAATAAAATAAATAAAACATTCAAATAAATCGGCAATCATATATTCAATCATCATAATCAAGCTTAAAAATTTAAGTGCAAATGAATAAAATATTAATAAATCAAAATTGGTGTATTACTATTAATATATAATCTTAAGCATTTTTGGGCCGAGACCTTATGTTAGTTTTGCGAATAAAATATCTTTAGGGTTTTTAGTGTATTGACGAGATTCTTCGTATGGTTTCAACATTGTTCTTGTGGTTGATGAAACTAAGTATTGATCGCAAAGTGTTAATTATAAGGTAATAGATAAAAATTGTATTTTTCTTTCTTGATAGTATTAAAATAAATGTAACGATAACAACAATAACTTATTATTCTTTTGCTTACAACTAACGAACAGCATTGACTCTTAATGGATAATGTGATATTATAGTTTTTTTTGGAATTAAATAAAATTATTAAACTTTTGTTTTCATATGAACTTATCCTCAATTTTAATTACGTAACTAAAAATATAATACAAATATCAATATCTATATGTATTCAATTCCAATTATGGATCTGTTAATTTTATTGATCATCACATCTACAGAAAAATTTAACTATATTGTACCTATCTAAACGTATGAAATAGAAACAGAGCATAACCTTAAAGAAGTTGCATTACATTTGGAAATCATCTTATTTCCGCTTTGCCAGAATCTAGTTTTCCTATTATAATATTATACCGACAATTTCTAACGAAATTGAATTTCTAGGATTTACATACTATTCGGGTTATCCGAACACTTCAT
Source organism: Heliconius himera (assembly GCA_021202915.1). Taxonomy (NCBI): domain Eukaryota; kingdom Metazoa; phylum Arthropoda; class Insecta; order Lepidoptera; family Nymphalidae; genus Heliconius; species Heliconius himera. The sequence goes on along the minus strand of JAJHJA010000465.1, from coordinate 47,067 downwards.
GATGATAAATAAATTCAATTATATGTTTGACTTTAAGACCTTGAAGACTTTAAAAATGGTAATATAATGCATGCATTTGGTTTAATGTATATAATTACCACGTAAATTTTCAAAGGACGGTGTTTTTTAATTAATTTTCAAATTTCTAATTATTAATGTAAAGAAGCAAAATTTACAGGTAACATATTAAAGTATTAGATTAATATTCATAATAAATGTTCGTTGGATGAGTAGAAAATTTCCTGAAAAAAATTGATATTATTTTCTCTAACACTAGCATTATCATACATACTTTCATAATTATAATCTATACTTACTCACCACAAATAAACGCGGAATATTTTAATTTATTAAAATATAGTTTTTAATAGTTTTTAATACTGTAATCAATAGAATATTAATGTAAAGAACAATATTTCATAGCGGTCCCTTCCATTTGGACGAATGAGATGTCACGATGGAATAGGTAGGTACTCTTATGAAGATTTGCCTTGAAGTCTTTTAAAAGATTTATAAGAAATAAAATATTTATTAATTAACTTGAATAAAGTATATTTTTATGAATTAGAGTTTATTGGCAAGTAACACGCGCGGCTGATGGAAACGGACTGAACTCAAAATTACAAGTACAAGTCTAAGAGAATCGCAAAAATGCTAACATAGGAAAATAGGGAATTATAGGGCTAAGGATTATTACATACATAGCTAGTGTATAACAGCCTCCGCGAGTAGGAGTAAACTTACCCCAAAAGGGTTAAGTTTATGTGACTGTGGTTAGGATTCTGGGTAAGGAAATTGGTATTCTGGCGGATTCAACAGCTTCTGAGAGCTCCTCGGTGTCAGAAATATTAACATTGTTTTTATTAAAAATATTTCGACATTTGCCAGTTTTTACGATTAACTTAAAATAAAATAAATCACGCTTCACGCTGTATCCCGCACACTGCAGGGTAGGCAGAGAGAACCTAATGTTAAGACACTCCGTTCCCCACTTTCTGCCGAATTCTGGAGGCATTGCGTGTTTTTCTGAATTACAACAAGAGTCATTTATTAAATTGAAATTAGTAACAATTAATTGTAAATTAATTACTTTGATATTTTTCGGTATTAACCTTGAGTCTTTATAATATTCTATACAATTTAAAGGTAAGATTATATTAAGGTTTAAAATACCAGTGCCAGATATTATTAATTATTTAATATTTGAATTTTCACAGTCAATAGATACTTTAGACGGATTACGTATTTGTTTAACAAAGGCTGCCAAATCTCTAGGTACCTAGGACCTTGTAGAAATTTGGTTTTACAATTTAAAGGAGCATTAAAACTTTTGAAAATATTTTCGATTCGCAAATCAATGTAGTTAAACTAGAATAAAGATTTGGAATATTACAAATATAATCAAACTTATTAAATAACTTACAACTACTTAGGTTATCTAACCTACAATAATATGATCTATCTCTAGTTATAGCTAAATATTTAATTGAAGAAATTATTGTATAAATGTTATTAATGACAGATAAGGGATAAAGAAAATTATGATACAAATTATGTTTTGTATGTACTAAAGGTACTTTTAAAACAAATATAATTTTATTATTACAGTAGCAATTTCAGAAACATTCATAAATATGTAAATATTTTGCTAAAGATACTCATAGGAATTTTATGATAATCGGCTATAAATCCATAATTAATGCTACCACAACACATTTTAAAATTAAAAGTTGGATTTATTAGTAATGTTTTTAAGAAATTTAAACTCTACTGTTGGGTTGTGCAACATTGCTCGTTTTATTATTAGAGCGTTAGCTTCACGTGTCATTCATTGATGCTAAAATTATTTGTGGTAGCCATGTGGGAAACAGAGTTTTTATTCCTCGGACTCGTCTCCAGCCAATTGCATTTTAAATTTAGTCGGGTTCAGTTTCCCATCCCCATAACATTAGCTATGAAAATAAATATAAGTTAATGACAAACTTTCGACAAAATCGGTCTATTTTTCCTAATTCTGTATTCACCCATGGCCAGCTTTATTTAGTCTTCTCTCGAGTTCGAAGATTCGATGATGTAAAAATCCAAATTATCAATATTAATGAACAAGGCTTGAAAGACAAAAAATATTTGACGACAAATTTTGAATATACAAAAATTTTATGATAAACAACCTGTTATGTATGATTATTAATATTTTGATTATTTCTTAATAAGTAACTTTGTGAGCTTCTCGGGAGAGTACCCAGTGTATCAAGCTAAGTAACTTTTAAAGATTTTTCACAATTTCACTTGTTTCACTTCAATTATTAGAAAATTTGTATGAAGTACAACATTTTATTCTTTATTTTCAAAAGTAATAAGTCTACCTACCCAAGCAAAGAAAAAGACTGAAAGAGAGAAGAGAGAAAGAGAGGTGTGCAGAGAATAGCCCTTAAAAGTTTTTTATTTTTTTTATTTATGTTACTTTATTTTAAAAGTTGATTTTAAATTACTGTTGTATAAACTATTGTAGTTCTCTATGATTCTATGACTTGCTTAATATTCCTTGAGAAGCACAGCCACATTCACCCATTCCCCCGAGTGAAACGGGATTTTCATCTAGTATTTAATTTTTTTCATCAATCTCCTATTTTCTAAACAAAACGCTTATTCTCCTATAACATAATATTATAAGTATAATCCTGAAAAGATTTTTATACGACAATTATGCAAAAGAAACTTTTTATAATATAATATTATTATATATCGGCTATCGAAGCCAGTCGTAGTCGAAGCAGGGGCACAAAGTGTGACTGTAAACGCGACTAGGTGTGGATTCGATCCCCACTCGAGGAATGAAATATTTATTTAAATTTATATTTCTATTTTGCTCTGGTGTCGAGGCAAAGTGCGGTGTTGAGTTCCGCCACTCAATACGCAACGCCTCCAGAATTCGGCGTAAAGTGGGGAATGGAGTATCTTAACTCTAGGTTCCCTCTAGGGATACAACCCGCACACCTCAGTGTAGGTAGAGTAGCGTGAAACTGATATAATTTTAATTTGATTTATAATATAAATTTAAGTAGGCAGGGTTGACTTGGCAACCCTGCCTACTTAAATTTTAAATGCATTTCCCAGCGATAAAAAAAAAGGGTTGCCAAGTATTCTTGTGTAAAAACATTATAAATATAAATGAAAAAGTTCCGGTAAAGGATCTAAATCGAATATTAAATAAACAAATAAGAGCTATATATTTTATAAAAAATACTTGGCCAAAAGTTCACAGCTTTATTAAAGATTTGAGGCCAGTCGTGGCTTAGGAGCACAACCGTGTGACTGTAACCGCGACAGGTTGAAAGAGGAGGAAATTAAATATAATGTCGGGGCAAAAGTATTTGCGTATTGTTCATAAAAAGGATTTTTTAGGTATATTTTTTTATTTATGTGTAGTTTTGATCGATGACTTGTTGCCGTCTTATGGGTAGTGCCATGATCCCATTACTATAGAAATGTTGAAATTTTTGAAATAGAATTTTTGGCTATAGATGATTGCGGTCTGGCGTTGTCATGGTGGAACACCACGCCCTTCCTATTCACCATCTCAGGTCAGTTCTTCTTAATAATTTTTTTAACCTGACAGTAGAGGTTAGAATCGATAGTTTTATCCGGTGGCAAAAGCTCATAGTGGACGATTCCTTTCCAATCCCACCATACACGTAGCATCACTTTATTTCGAGTCAGGCAGTCTGTGGGGCCATGCTTCAACCATGACTTTTTTTGCACATTCTCATTGTAACTCACCCATTTCTCATCACCCGTTATCAACTGTTTAAGAAATGGTTCGGAATTGTTATGTTTCAACAAAGTATCGCAAATGGAAACACGTTACATTAGGTTTCTCTCAGTGAGATCATGTGGTACCATAATGTCAAGTTTTTTCTTGTACCCAGACTTTTGTAAATGATGTAAAACTGTTTTATGATTAACATCCAGTTCTTTAGCAATATCGTTGCTACTAATATGTCGATCATGCTCCACTTTCTCAAAGATAGCACTGATTTTACCGGCCACAGGGCGTTCAGAGCGAGCCTCATCTTTCACACTAAAATTTCTAGACTTGAAACGCTTGAACTACATTTGTACTACTCTTATTGATACCGCATTACGTCCGTAAACCGCACAATTTATTCACGGCATTCGTCGAATTTTACCTTTTTTGTAATAAAACATTAAAATATACCGAATTTCTCCGTCACATACGTTCATTTTACTTGCTTGAAAAACAATTGAAAAATAGTGGGAACTAGTTAATAGTGGTATTAAAACCAGCCAGTTACATTCAGTACAGCCAAAGAGATTTGATTACTAATAATACGTTCAAAACACGAAAATACTTTCCCCCGATCTAAATATTTAATATTTTAGTTTCTTTGCTCTAGTGTCGAGGCAAATGTCTTCATGACGCAGATGAGATGTATTTCTATAAAATTAGGGGGAATTATTATTTAAAGATAAATAAATAAAATGTTAATAAGCTCTATAATATTCAGAAATAGTTGAGACTATACCTACTAACTTTTGAAAAGTAAAAAAAAAGTAAACTACTTTTGTAATAAACATTTGTAAGTTTTTATTTACAGTAATTAAACGATGCTGCTAATGTTTTTTGAATCTTTTATAAATATTTTTGATAATGTACATTGTAGCATTATAGTAATAATATATTCTCAGGCAGTACCTTACATCAAGAAGCTTAAATTAAAGCTTACGAATTCAAGACGCGTTAGTAAATCCCTGTCGAAGTGTACGGAACATTGCTCATTCCATTTTCACGCCAAGGAAAAAATCCTACTTCTTTTTACACCTATACATACATATAAATAAAATTGATGAGTCTGTGTGTGATTTGTATATAATCATGTTTTAGGAGCATATACTTATTTACGATATTAAGGAGCATTTACTTATCTATGATACATAATTTTATTTTTTAATTTGTCTGTTTGTCTTTCTGTTTGTCCGGACTATCCTTCGAAACAGCTGAACGATTGTTGGAATTTTATAAAACTTACACTGAGAGAAATAGGGGGCTACCACCCTCCTGCACTTAGCATGCTTACTACCTACCTAGATAAATGAAGGACAATTTTTGCGAGCAAAATCAAATAAAATTCCAAAGCCGAATTAAATTGTCGATACGATTTATCTATATCAATATATCATCTATACTATACTATTCATCTATATCTGTATATAAACAAAGTTGAAGTGTCTGTATTTCTGTCATGTTAATAATTAGACGATACCAAAAAATAAACTAACAATTTTAATATGATTTTGTGTCAATATTTTTCTGTGTCCGGGACACACAATCTAATCTCCGAAACTGCCTTACCGATTTTTACGAGACTAACAATAAAAAAATGGAGATTGTTGAGAAACATCGCGACTTTTTATGCCAGGATCGGGATTTCCGCTACAGAAACTTTAAAATATAAATACACTTAAATAAATTTTCGGATAGTTCAAGCGCGCGATGAGTCGCGGGGGTACCTTATCCTAGAAGTAGTAGTTATTTTTTCTCCTAAAATATGTAAGAATATATTATGTAATGTATTTGAACTGTTTTTCTTCTTCTTGATCTGACTGAGTTTCTTAAGATCAATTCGTGTGAAGCATCAAGCTGAAACAATATCAAATATCTAGTCCTTTGAAATACATAAAAAATTAAGGTAACACAGTACAATTATGGTAGTACATTAAAGTAATACAGCAAAAGTGAAGTAAGGGTAAGCTCACAAAGTTAAATTTGTTAACATTAATAAGCTGTATGTCTCGTTGACCATAAAATTGGTACGCGATCCTTGATTGAAAAGTCCGACTCGGACTTGACTTTTATTTACATTTTTGTGCGATTCGTGTAGTCGCACAAAAATCTGCAACTGCTATAGAACAAAGTGATTTATAAATGCATACTGCATTAATGATTTATAAATGCATTCTGCATTAATAAATCACTTTGTGATTATTAATTACCCAAAGTCACACAAAGTGATTTATTAATGTGTTCTGCATTAATAAATCACTTTGTTCTGTATTTTCCAATCACTAAATGGTACTTATTAAATGCTAGATCGGGATCATAAAAATATACATCTTTCTCCTGAATAGGAACCGAATGAACAAATATCGCAAGTACAATCATAAAAAATTGTAACGCATCGGTGTCTATATACGGAAGATATATAAGATAAAATGTTGTAGGGTAATTTTTCATTCCAAATGAAATATTTATTTTAATATATATTTCCATTTTCTTCGCTCTGGCGTCGAGCCAAAGCACGGCGTTGAGTTACAATGCTTCTAAAATTCAGCGGAAAAATAGGCGGTCTTGATGCTAGGTTCCCTCTGCCTACTCGAATACAGCGCAAAGCTGCATTGATTTGACTTTATATTTTCATTTCTTTGCTTTGATAACAAGCCAAAGTGTGGCATTGAGTTCCCCCACATAATACGCAATACCTCGAAAATTGCGCAGACAATGGGGAAAATAGTGTCTTAACGCTACATTCCCTCACATCTACGACGTAGCTTGGCGAGAACGTATGGCTTAGTGGTCAGAGCGCCTGGTCGGTTTCCAGGAGGCGCGGGTTCGAGTCCCGCTACGTTCAAATTCTTATACGTTTTCTAAATAAGTATTTTTCTTTCCTAAAATGTTTAAAAATATTAAACCGCCAAACGATAATTCTTAGTAATTATCTTTGTGTAGCGGAAATTTGTAAAAATCTCCCTACAGAGATACTAATAACATAAATAAGTTGTAACAAGCGTATAAAAATTTCGACGTAGCTTGGCGAGAACGTATGGCTTAGTTATATACAAGGTTATATACAACACTGCATCTAAGGTTATATACAACACTGCATCTGAATTTAGAGTTACCTAGAGCTCCTAAAATGTGGCATGTATCATATACAACTCACACATAGTAATTTCAAATACATACTCAAGCGAAGTCGCAAGAAAGTGCTACTTTCTTATAAATATGTAAATACATATAATATTTAGGTACCTACACCACAGTTATTCAATAGATATTTGTAGAAGGTATTCAAAATAGGTAATAAGGGCTTACATGTACGTATATATGCGAACAGTCTTCCAAATACCTCCCGCGTCAGCCACACAAATTTCTGGCTTTTCCGCCAACGATGTTATCGTTATACGCAAGTCATTGTAAAAGAAAAACATGTGAGCCCCGTGATTTAATTTAACTGAAAATGCGTGACTTAAAATCTTATTTAACCTTTTGTAGTTAACGCTATGATGTTGCGTCATTCTTATCTTATTCTAATGTTTACTTCTTATATTATAAGGAAATTTTATTTAATATTTGAAAATAGTATTTAATATATCTTAAAATCTAACTAATGTAAGAACAATTAGGAAAGCAAAAGCACGCCATTTTAAAAGGATATTTACCTTAAATATTTTTAAATACCAAAAAAATATTTTAATACATAAGATCATGTTGAACTTTTACCGTAAAATTGATGGTGCCTAACCATTTCGATTCTTATCTATTATAGATATTTATAAGCATCACGAGTCCTCGATTCCTCAGTGAATTATTATTTTGGAAGTTATCATAATTATATATAAATTATGTTAAAATTATGTATACCTAGATGTATCTACTCTGAGCCCCCCATAGCGCAGTAAGTGATGGAGTGAATTACTTTTGTAAGTAAACATTGGTAAGCAAAATAGCGGCATTGAGTTTCACCACTCAACAGACAATTTTTTGAAATCCGGACACGGAAAATTTTAACACTTAGTTCTGTCTGCTTACTCTGTTATAGCGATATATTGAAAAACAATGTACATTGCACTATCTTTGCATGGTCTCTCTAGTTTCAGTAAAATATTTAAAGTTTCAGTATAACATTTAGATATGACATATCTAAATATATAGGTACTATAATAATATAACCTATTTAATATAGATTATCTGTCTCGTTCAAATATTACACGAGGAAAAATCTATTTTCACCCATAGTATTATACAAGGGTCTTATATTTTCGTTATATCAAAACATCTTGTCATGTAATTGAATTATCCTACAGTGAACACAATCTCTAAGAAGTATTAAACCTCAACAAACACGTTGAGAAAACCGAGCCTTGCGTAAACCCGACTTTTCTGTGATTCCAATAACCCATTCATGTGATTTTGCTTCTTGAAATATAATTTTATAAGGTATTAGGGATTATCAGTAGAGCTGGTACTTATTTATAAGTTCTACATCAAATATACATAAATAAAGGAGTTATTTTTTACATATCGGAAATATGATTTATTATTATTGTGTTGTTTGTTTATAATATTTCAAATATTTTAAATCTTTTATGTTATAGTAGCGACCCGCTCACGGCTTTGCCAGCTTACATTATTGAACTATTTATTTAATACACTGAATTACGTTCGTGTTTTAATATACCTATAATGTATTTTTGAGATTTTTTCATTTACCATGGATTGAAACTTTGCGTCGGTGTCAGCAGCTGCCTTGGATAGGCCAAGATTAGTGATAAGAAGAATGGTGTACTTAATAAAAATTATTAATTTCTGTCTGACAGTTTTTGCGTGACTAGATGGACTGCTGGACAAGGGATGAGAAAGAAAGGTAAATTTGAGAGGTAAAGACTTTAAAGCGTTGAAGATTTTAAAAATGGTAATATAATGCATGCAATTGCCATAATGCAAATAATTACCACGTAAATTTTCAAAGGACGGTGTTTTTTAATTTTCAAAGTTCTAATTATTAATGTAAAGAAGCAAAATTTACAGGTAACATATTAAAGTATTAAATTAATATTCGTAAATAATAAATGTTCGTTGGATGAGTAGAAAATTTCCTCAAAAAATTCCAGAATTTTTTTCTCTAACTCTCACTAGCATTATCATACATACTTTCATAATTATATTCTATACTTACTCACCACAAATAAACGCGGAATATTTTAATTTATTAAAATATAGTTTTTAATAGTTTTAAATACTGTAATCAATAGAATATTAAAGTAAAGAACAATATTTCATAGCGGTCCCTTCCTTTGGACGAATGAGATGTCACGGTGGAATAGGTAGGTGCTCTTATGAAGATTTGCCTTGAAGTCTTTTAAAAGATTTATAAGAAATAAAATATTTATTAATTAACTTGAATAAAGTATATTTTTTATGAATTAGAGTTTATTGGCAAGTAACACGCGCGGCTGATGGAAACGGACTGAACTCAAAATTACAAGTACAAGTCTAAGAGAATCGCAAAAATGCTAACATAGGAAAATAGGGAATTATAGGGCTAAGGATTATTACATACATAGCTAGTGTATAACAGCCTCCGCGAGTAGGAGTAAACTTACCCCAAAAGGGTTAAGTTTATGTGACTGTGGTTAGGATTCTGGGTAAGGAAATTGGTATTCTGGCGGATTCAACAGCTTCTGAGAGCTCCTCGGTGTCAGAAATATTAACATTGTTTTTATTAAAAATATTTCGACATTTGCCAGTTTTTACGATTAACTTAAAATAAAATAAATCACGCTTCACGCTGTATCCCGCACACTGCAGGGTAGGCAGAGAGAACCTAATGTTAAGACACTCCGTTCCCCACTTTCTGCCGAATTCTGGAGGCATTGCGTGTTTTTCTGAATTACAACAAGAGTCATTTATTAAATTGAAATTAGTAACAATTAATTGTAAATTAATTACTTTGATATTTTTCGGTATTAACCTTGAGTCTTTATAATATTCTATACAATTTAAAGGTAAGATTATATTAAGGTTTAAAATACCAGTGCCAGATATTATTAATTATTTAATATTTGAATTTTCACAGTCAATAGATACTTTAGACGGATTACGTATTTGTTTAACAAAGGCTGCCAAATCTCTAGGTACCTAGGACCTTGTAGAAATTTGGTTTTACAATTTAAAGGAGCATTAAAACTTTTGAAAATATTTTCGATTCGCAAATCAATGTAGTTAAACTAGAATAAAGATTTGGAATATTACAAATATAATCAAACTTATTAAATAACTTACAACTACTTAGGTTATCTAACCTACAATAATATGATCTATCTCTAGTTATAGCTAAATATTTAATTGAAGAAATTATTGTATAAATGTTATTAATGACAGATAAGGGATAAAGAAAATTATGATACAAATTATGTTTTGTATGTACTAAAGGTACTTTTAAAACAAATATAATTTTATTATTACAGTAGCAATTTCAGAAACATTCATAAATATGTAAATATTTTGCTAAAGATACTCATAGGAATTTTATGATAATCGGCTATAAATCCATAATTAATGCTACCACAACACATTTTAAAATTAAAAGTTGGATTTATTAGTAATGTTTTTAAGAAATTTAAACTCTACTGTTGGGTTGTGCAACATTGCCCGTTTTATTATTAGAGCGTTAGCTTCACGTGTCATTCATTGATGCTAAAATTATTTGTGGTAGCCATGTGGGAAACAGAGTTTTTATTCCTCGGACTCGTCTCCAGCCAATTGCATTTTAAATTTAGTCGGGTTCAGTTTCCCATCCCCATAACATTAGCTATGAAAATAAATATAAGTTAATGACAAACTTTCGACAAAATCGGTCTATTTTTCCTAATTCTGTATTCACCCATGGCCAGCTTTATTTAATCTTCTCTCGAGTTCGAAGATTCGATGATGTAAAAATCCAAATTATCAATATTAATAAACAAGGCTTGAAAGACAAAAAATATTTGACGACAAATTTTGAATATACAAAAATTTTATGATAAACAACCTGTTATGTATGATTATTAATATTTTGATTATTTCTTAATAAGTAACTTTGTGAGCTTCTCGGGAGAGTACCCAGTGTATCAAGCTAAGTAACTTTTAAAGATTTTTCACAATTTCACTTGTTTCACTTCAATTATTAGCCAATTTGTATGAAGTACAACATTTTATTCTTTATTTTCAAAAGTAATAAGTCTACCTACCCAAGCAAAGAAAAAGACTGAAAGAGAGAAAGAGAGGTGTGCAGAGAATAGCCCTTAAAAGTTTTTTATTTTTTTTATTTATGTTACTTTATTTTAAAAGTTGATTTTAAATTACTGTTGTATAAACTATTGTAGTTCTCTATGATTCTATGACTTGCTTAATATTCCTTGAGAAGCACAGCCACATTCACCCATTCCCCCGAGTGAAACGGGATTTTCATCTAGTATTTAATTTTTTTCATCAATCTCCTATTTTCTAAACAAAACGCTTATTCTCCTATAACATAATATTATAAGTATAATCCTGAAAAGATTTTTATACGACAATTATGCAAAAGAAACTTTTTATAATATAATATTATTATATATCGGCTATCGAAGCCAGTCGTAGTCGAAGCAGGGGCACAAAGTGTGACTGTAAACGCGACTAGGTGTGGATTCGATCCCCACTCGAGGAATGAAATATTTATTTAAATTTATATTTCTATTTCGCTCTGGTGTCGAGGCAAAGTGCGGTGTTGAGTTCCGCTACTCAATACGCAACGCCTCCAGAATTCGGCGTAAAGTGGGGAATGGAGTATCTTAACTCTAGGTTCCCTCTAGGGATACAACCCGCACACCTCAGTGTAGGTAGAGTAGCGTGAAACTGATATAATTTTAATTTGATTTATAATATAAATTTAAGTAGGCAGGGTTGACTTGGCAACCCTGCCTACTTAAATTTTAAATGCATTTCCCAGCGATAAAAAAAAAGGGTTGCCAAGTATTCTTGTGTAAAAACATTATAAATATAAATGAAAAAGTTCCGGTAAAGGATCTAAATCGAATATTAAATAAACAAATAAGAGCTATATATTTTATAAAAAATACTTGGCCAAAAGTTCACAGCTTTATTAAAGATTTGAGGCCAGTCGTGGCTTAGGAGCACAACCGTGTAACTGTAACCGCGACAGGTTGAAAGAGGAGGAAATTAAATATAATGTCGGGGCAAAAGTATTTGCGTATTGTTCATAAAAAGGATTTTTTAGGTATAATTTTTTATTTATGTGTAGTTTTGATCGATGACTTGTTGCCGTCTTATGGGTAGTGCCATGATCCCATTACTATAGAAATGTTGAAATTTTTGAAATAGAATTTTTGGCTATAGATGATTGCGGTCTGGCGTTGTCATGGTGGAACACCACGCCCTTCCTATTCACCATCTCAGGCCAGTTTTTCTTAATATTTTTTTTAACCTGACAGTAGAGGTTAGAATCGATAGTTTTATCCGGTGGCAAAAGCTCATAGTGGACGATTCCTTTCCAATCCCACCATACACGTAGCATCACTTTATTTCGAGTCAGGCAGTCTGTGGGGCCATGCTTCAACCATGACTTTTTTTGCACATTCTCATTGTAACTCACCCATTTCTCATCACCCGTTATCAACTGTTTAAGAAATGGTTCGGAATTGTTATGTTTTAACAAAGTATCGCAAATGGAAACACGTTACATTAGGTTTCTCTCAGTGAGATCATGTGGTACCATAATGTCAAGTTTTTTCTTGTACCCAGACTTTTGTAAATGATGTAAAACTGTTTTATGATTAACGTCCAGTTCTTTAGCAATATCGTTGCTACTAATATGTCGATCATGCTCCACTTTCTCAAAGATAGCACTGATTTTACCGGCCACAGGGCGTTCAGAGCGAGCCTCATCTTTCACACTAAAATTTCTAGACTTGAAACGCTTGAACTACATTTGTACTACTCTTATTGATACCGCATTACGTCCGTAAACCGCACAATTTATTCACGGCATTCGTCGAATTTTACCTTTTTTGTAATAAAACATTAAAATATACCGAATTTCTCCGTCACATACGTTCATTTTACTTGCTTGAAAAACAATTGAAAAATAGTGGGAACTAGTTAATAGTGGTATTAAAACCAGCCAGTTACATTCAGTACAGCCAAAGAGATTTGATTACTAATAATACGTTCAAAACACGAAAATACTTTCCCCCGATCTAAATATTTAATATTTTAGTTTCTTTGCTCTAGTGTCGAGGCAAATGTCTTCATGACGCAGATGAGATGTATTTCTATAAAATTAGGGGGAATTATTATTTAAAGATAAATAAATAAAATTTTAATAAGCTCTATAATATTCAGAAATAGTTGAGACTATACCTACTAACTTTTGAAAAGTAAAAAAAAAGTAAACTACTTTTGTAATAAACATTTGTAAGTTTTTATTTACAGTAATTAAACGATGCTGCTAATGTTTTTTGAATCTTTTATAAATATTTTTGATAATGTACATTGTAGCATTATAGTAATAATATATTCTCAGGCAGTACCTTACATCAAGAAGCTTAAATTAAAGCTTACGAATTCAAGACGCGTTAGTAAATCCCTGTCGAAGTGTACGGAACATTGCTCATTCCATTTTCACGCCAAGGAAAAAATCCTACTTCTTTTTACACCTATACATACATATAAATAAAATTGATGAGTCTGTGTGTGATTTGTATATAATCATGTTTTAGGAGCATATACTTATTTACGATATTAAGGAGCATTTACTTATCTATGATACATAATTTTATTTTTTAATTTGTCTGTTTGTCTTTCTGTTTGTCCGGACTATCCTTCGAAACAGCTGAACGATTGTTGGAATTTTATAAAACTTACACTGAGAGAAATAGGGGGCTACCACCCTCCTGCGCTTAGCATGCTTACTACCTACCTAGATAAATGAAGGACAATTTTTGCGAGCAAAATCAAATAAAATTCCAAAGCCGAATTAAATTGTCGATACGATTTATCTATATCAATATATCATCTATACTATACTATTCATCTATATCTGTATATAAACAAAGTTGAAGTGTCTGTATTTCTGTCATGTTAATAATTAGACGATACCAAAAAATAAACTAACAATTTTAATATGATTTTGTGTCAATATTTTTCTGTGTCCGGGACACACAATCTAATCTCCGAAACTGCCTTACCGATTTTTACGAGACTAACAATAAAAAAATGGAGATTGTTGAGAAACATCGCGACTTTTTATGCCAGGATCGGGATTTCCGCTACAGAAACTTTAAAATATAAATACACTTAAATAAATTTTCGGATAGTTCAAGCGCGCGATGAGTCGCGGGGGTACCTTATCCTAGAAGTAGTAGTTATTTTTTCTCCTAAAATATGTAAGAATATATTATGTAATGTATTTGAACTGTTTTTCTTCTTCTTGATCTGACTGAGTTTCTTAAGATCAATTCGTGTGAAGCATCAAGCTGAAACAATATCAAATATCTAGTCCTTTGAAATACATAAAAAATTAAGGTAACACAGTACAATTATGGTAGTACATTAAAGTAATACAGCAAAAGTGAAGTAAGGGTAAGCTCACAAAGTTAAATTTGTTAACATTAATAAGCTGTATGTCTCGTTGACCATAAAATTGGTACGCGATCCTTGATTGAAAAGTCCGACTCGGACTTGACTTTTATTTACATTTTTGTGCGATTCGTGTAGTCGCACAAAAATCTGCAACTGCTATAGAACAAAGTGATTTATAAATGCATACTGCATTAATGATTTATAAATGCATTCTGCATTAATAAATCACTTTGTGATTATTAATTACCCAAAGTCACACAAAGTGATTTATTAATGTGTTCTGCATTAATAAATCACTTTGTTCTGTATTTTCCAATCACTAAATGGTACTTATTAATTGCTAGATCGGGATCATAAAAATATACATCTTTCTCCTGAATAGGAACCGAATGAACAAATATCGCAAGTACAATCATAAAAAATTGTAACGCATCGGTGTCTATATACGGAAGATATATAAGATAAAATGTTGTTGGGTAATTTTTCATTCCAAATGAAATATTTATTTTAATATATATTTCCATTTTCTTCGCTCTGGTGTCGAGCCAAAGCACGGCGTTGAGTTGCAATGCTTCTAAAATTCAGCGGAAAAATAGGCGGTCTTGATGCTAGGTTCCCTCTGCCTACTCGAATACAGCGCAAAGCTGCATTGATTTGACTTTATATTTTCATTTCTTTGCTTTGATAACAAGCCAAAGTGTGGCATTGAGTTCCCCCACATAATACGCAATACCTCGAAAATTGCGCAGACAATGGGGAAAATAGTGTCTTAACGCTACATTCCCTCACATCTACGACGTAGCTTGGCGAGAACGTATGGCTTAGTGGTCAGAGCGCCTGGTCGGTTTCCGGGTTCGAGTCCCGCTACGTTCAAATTTTTATACGTTTTCTAAATAAGTATTTTTCTTTCCTAAAATGTTTAAAAATATTAAGAAAATAGTATTCTCTCTTGCCAAACGATAATTCTTAGTAATTATCTTTGTGTAGCGGAAATTTGTAAAAATCTCCCTACAGAGATACTAATAACATAAATAAGTTGTAACAAGCGTATAAAAATTTCGACGTAGCTTGGCGAGAACGTATGGCTTAGTTATATACAAGGTTATATACAACACTGCATCTAAGGTTATATACAACACTGCATCTGAATTTAGAGTTACCTAGAGCTCCTAAAATGTGCCATGTATCATATACAACTCACACATAGTAATTTCAAATACATATTCAAGCGAAGTCGCAAGAAAGTGCTAGTTTCTTATAAATATGTAAATACATATAATATTTAGGTACCTACACCACAGTTATTCAATAGATATTTGTAGAAGGTATTCAAAATAGGTAATAAGGGCTTACATGTACGTATATATGCGAACAGTCTTCCAAATACCTCCCGCGTCAGCCACACAAATTTCTGGCTTTTCCGCCAACGATGTTATCGTTATACGCAAGTCATTGTAAAAGAAAAACATGTGAGCCCCGTGATTTAATTTAACTGAAAATGCGTGACTTAAAATCTTATTTAACCTTTTGTAGTTAACGCTATGATGTTGCGTCATTCTTATCTTATTCTAATGTTTACTTCTTATATTATAAGGAAATTTTATTTAATATTTGAAAATAGTATTTAATATATCTTAAAATCTAACTAATGTAAGAACAATTAGGAAAGCAAAAGCACGCCATTTTAAAAGGATATTTACCTTAAATATTTTTAAATACCAAAAAAATATTTTAATACATAAGATCATGTTGAACTTTTACCGTAAAATTGATGGTGCCTAACCATTTCGATTCTTATCTATTATAGATATTTATAAGCATCACGAGTCCTCGATTCCTCAGTGAATTATTATTTTGGAAGTTATCATAATTATATATAAATTATGTTAAAATTATGTATACCTAGATGTATCTACTCTGAGGCCCCCATAGCGCAGTAAGTGATGGAGTGAATTACTTTTGTAAGTAAACATTGGTAAGCAAAATAGCGGCATTGAGTTTCACCACTCAACAGACATTTTTTTGAAATCCGGACACGGAAAATTTTAACACTTAGTTCTGTCTGCTTACTCTGTTATAGCGATATATTGAAAAACAATGTACATTGCACTATCTTTGCATGGTCTCTCTAGTTTCAGTAAAATATTTAAAGTTTCAGTATAACATTTAGATATGACATATCTAAATATATAGGTACTATAATAATATAACCTATTTAATATAGATTATCTGTCTCGTTCAAATATTACACGAGGAAAAATGTATTTTCACCCATAGTATTATACAAGGGTCTTATATTTTCGTTATATCAAAACATCTTGTCATGTAATTGAATTATCCTACAGTGAACACAATCTCTAAGAAGTATTAAACCTCAACAAACACGTTGAGAAAACCGAGCCTTGCGTAAACCCGACTTTTCTGTGATTCCAATAACCCATTCATGTGATTTTTGCTTCTTGAAATATAATTTTATAAGGTATTAGGGATTATCAGTAAATCTGGTACTTATTTATAAGTTCTACACCAAATATACATAAATAAAGGAGTTATTTTTTACATATTGGAAATATGATTTATTTTTATTATGTTTTATGTTTATAATATTTCAAATATTTTAAATCTTTTATGTTATAGTAGCGACCCGCTCACGGCTTTGCCAGCTTACATTATTGAACTATTTATTTAATACACTGAATTACGTTCGTGTTTTAATATACCTATAATGTATTTTTGCAACGCATTTAAGAATTCTAATGTGAGATTTTTTCATTTACCATGGATTGAAACTTTGCGTCGGTGTCAGCAGCTGCCTTGGATAGGCCAAGATTAGTGATAAGAAGAATGGTGTACTTAATAAAAATTATTAATTTCTGTCTGACAGTTTTTGCGTGACTAGATGGACTGCTGGACAAGGGATGAGAAAGAAAGGTAAATTTGAGAGGTAAATTATGTATATAGCAAATATGGAAGCCTCAGAAGATGAGGACCGCTAGCTCAGATAGCTTAGGCCATAGGGGATGGGAAGACAGCTGCAACATTTTTCCTTCGAATTAGTGAGACAGCAATTGTCAGCGAATAGGAAAAGGAGGATCACTTTTATTTTATTTTCCTACTAAAATTCCTTTATATTCAACTAGAGGGCGCACGTGGCTTCGCCCGCTTATTTGGACGATTTGAATTCTAAAAAAACCACGAAACATGTGTTCAATAAAATATTTTTAACAGTCTGAATTATTTTTTTTATAAAAATCGGTGGTGATTTAAAGATTTTTCCATATAAACTTTCAACCCCTTATTTGCACCTTTAGGAGGTGAATTCTAAAAAACCATGAAACACGTGTTCAATGAAATATTTTTAAGAGTCTGAATTTCAAATTTTATAAAAATCGGTACAGATAAAAAAAATCCATACAAACTTTCAACCCCTATTTCATCCCTTTAGGGTTAAAATTTTTCAAAATCCTTTCTTAGTGGATGTCCAGAATATGAAAATAAACATCTGCCCAAATTTCACGTTTATAACATCAGCGGTTACGGCTGTGCGTGCGTCTTACCTCAGTCAGTCAGCACAAGTCCTTTTATATATATAGATAAAAATTCTTAAAGTTGCATTATGCTTTGAAATTTTTCCATGCTAAAATTCTTTTACTATCAGTCAGAAATATTACCATGCTAAAATTCATTTACTATCATTTACTATTTATATTTCTATCTATTTATTATATATAGAGATAATACTTACTATATTTTTTATCAGCTTCACGCTGTATCCCGCACACAGCAGGGTAGGCAGAGGGAACCTAATGTTAAGACACTCCGTTCCCCACTTTCTGTCGAATTCTGGAGGCTTCGCGTGTTGAGTAGCAGAACTCAACGCCGCGCTTTACCTCGACGCCAGAGCGAAGAAATCGAAATGTAAATTTAAGTAAATATTTCATCTCCTGGAGTGGGGGTAGAACCCACAACCGGTGGGTTTTACAGTCACAGGCGCTAGGCGGAATCTTAAAATTGACATTAGGTTATTGCTGCCTTACAAAATTCCGAATGGGCAAAAACCTACAAAATACTTAATAAATGAAATTAAAAAATACATTTCCAAATAAGTTAAAGAGAAGAGAAGAAACTATTTAGTATTCCTTTAACTCATGGTGTAATTGCCATGCCCATCGCCTTGCATAGTGAACAGCTCAGAACAGTGTCAGATACCTAAGACTTATGACATAATGTAATCTACATTTTGATACTCCTACTATCTTTTTTGTATGGAAAGACCTACTTGCTACCTTCATGGAATGCCGCTGCGATTTTATACAGGGAGAGTCATAGTAATTTTTTAATCATATTAGTAAATCTCTGTAGGGTGATTTTTATAAATTTCTACTACCCAAAGATACTTAGAATTGTCATTTGGCAAAAAAGAATTTAGAAAACGTACAAAAATCAATATTCCGCTACGCTCAATTTTTTATACACTTTCTAAATAAGTATGTGTCTTTCCTAATTATGGATTAACACTTTAAGCACATTAAAAATATTTAATATGAATCAGCATTGCTGAAAGTAAATATGGTCGTGGTGTAGCCCCTCTGGTGCCGCACAAGGTCGTGATCACTTACCATCAGGTGACCTGTACGCTCGTTTGGCTTGTCTTTTTAAAAAAAATGCATTTCACAGTAATACGTCTTCTTTTAAGCTATATGCTTTAAGTTATATACTTACCGAATACAGAAGCATAGTCATGAAAGCTGTACAAGTGAATACACTTTTTACACGCCAAGTTATTTGTAGTGAACTTGTTTGAGTGTCCTCGTTTTAATCGAATGAACGCAGCGGCTGGTGGGGCTTAATATTTACCAGATCCTTTCTTGAAATAAAAATAGATGCTAAGTTTTTATAGCGCTTAAAGTTTTGCTTTTCAAGCAGTTGTAACATTTTTTTAATATATTCTTTTTAGTATAATAACTAGGCGAATTGTTTTTTAATAATAATTTAGTTGCTTATTAATTATTCTAGTAGAATTTGTATTAAAGGACAGATTATTTATCTATATAGATATAGGTATCAATTATGAAATTATTTTGGAGCCGATGCCAATTTAGTATAGGGTGTTTTTTTTTATTGAAATTATTATATTTTGCTTTTATTTAGTATATTTAGAAGCTTTCTATTAATGCTTTTTTGCCTTGCAGGCACCGACTTCAAACCTTAACCATCACCAATCCATTACTGAAATGTAGGCCTTAATATATTCAAATTGATATTATTGTACAAATATTAAGACATTATTAGATTAATAATATATTAAACAGAAATTCACATTCATTTCATTCGTATATTAATATAAATAAATACATATGAAAAAACTAAAACAAAAAGAAAGTAACAACAACTTTTTTAAAAGTTATAAGTAATTAACTACATCTACCGATATATTAGTTAGTACAACAAAATAAATAATACTCTAAATACAAAAAAAACAAGCAATATTAACTAAAGACGACAAATAGTGCAAGTACACATTAACATTTCATATTATTATTTTCTTTTTTGTAAATACTGAACTAATTGGTATAAAATTTCGAAGACTCATATTCGAGGATTTGAAGAAGAGTCTACCCTGCTGTATGCGAGATACGGCGTGAAGCTGATTTAATTTAATTTAATTTGATTTAATTACATTATCTTAATTTTTATCAATGGTTTTAATAACTTTCACATAAGAAATCAAGAGCGCTGCAAACATAATATGTATGAATAATAAAACATGAACGTACGAACGTACGTACGTAATTCATTATATTAAATAAAATATAATGTATTTGAAGCGGGCGAAGCCGCGGGCGCGTCGCTAGTATAAGAATATTAGCACATTTTGGCGACCTATATAAACAGGGCCAAATCCTTTGAAACGGGGCCTCATTTTTCCTTACATATAACTTAATTAACTGTAGCAGATGCAAATATTCACAGTGTTTTAAATTTTAAGTGAAAACCTTAATGAGATATTTACTCTGGTGCTTGCCGGAACACATTTTCCACCACACCCGCACTCTGGATAACTTTTGTTTAATTTAATTTATATATAGTTAGGTAAGTAGGTATATGAAGCTTATATCATTGCTAACAATTTTTGATATAAAACGCATTACACATATTATACTTTTCGTTCTAAGTGAAACGTACTAAAAACAAACATTATCGATTTTTATGTACACATTAAAAAATAAAATATATTGTGTTAAGTGCATTTTAAACTAATGTATATTTTTATTATTTTCAATAAGCTGTAATACATTAAATGAAAACCCTATACTAAAAAGTGTAAAGGTGTATACCTTTACACTTTTTTAACGTCTAGATCAGTGATTCTCAACCACTGTGCCGCGACACTTTTGTGTGCCGCCAAATTTCAAAAGTGTGCCGCCAAATTTTACAAATATATAATAATGTTAATATAATTAAATTATATCATTTAATATAATTAAATTATATCATTGAGGCCGGTCGTGGCGCAGCGGCACGAGGTGTGACTGCAAAACCGACTGGTTGTGGGTTCGATCCCCACTCGAGGAGATGAAATATTTACTTAAATTTATATTTCCATTTCTTCGCTCTGGTGTCGAGGTTAAGCGCGGCGTTGAGTTCTGCCACTCAACACGCAATGCCTCCAGACTTCGGCAGAAAGTGGGGAACGGAGTGTAATAACACTAGGTTCCCTCTGCCTACCCTGCTGTGTGCGGGATACAGCGTGAAGCTAATTTTTTTTTATTTAATTTAATTTATATCATTTAAAAAGAAAAATATTTTTAACATGAATATATATTTAAATCCACAAAAATATAAATTCGTATATTTAAAATTTTTGTCATAAACTATTTATGCAGTGTGTTGTAGTAAATAATTTCTCTTAGTATCCCGCCAAATTTTCTTTGTGTGCCGCCAAATTTTGAAATCATTAAATATGTGCCGCAACAAAAAAAAAGATTGAGAATCACTGGTCTAGATAAAGTAAATATCTGAGAACAATAACAACATCTTCCACACTTTCCGCTTAATTTTTGAGACATTGCGTCTTGAATGGCGAAGCTTAATGCCACAACTTATCTACTAAAATGATAATAATTAAAAATGAAAAAAAAAAATCAATCTCCCGAGTGTGTATGGCGTGAGGCGCGGAGAGGCGCAGCCTCATTGCACCACAAACGCCTCAATTGCAGTGTCTAACCTTCACTACGTTTAGTCATTTTCCATTATTGTTTTTTACAAAAATATCTATCTCTCAGTAAACTCTCAAATTTAAGAGAATTCTTATATAGAATTCTCTGAAATTTTTCTGTTATAATATTTTGCAATGCACTACGTATTTTTCGATGAAGTCGTATATAAAAAAATGTTGCTTCAAATAACAAATACGACTATTCTCCACAACATTTCTTCTGAATTTACCCAGCGACAAGGTGAGAAATATTGAAGCATATCTAAAAAATCCTTGAAGTTGAAGGAAAAGTCAATACAGAATATGTAACATGAAATCGCTTTATTTATTTAAGGAATTAACGTGTTTAACTTTCAGTACTGCCAGAAACTTTTCTGCATTGAAGAGCAAACGCTCACATACCATGTTTCTCCAATGTTAATCTGTAGCTTTAATGTACAAACTTACATACTCATATATGAATAAACGTAATTACTTTAAACAAGACATTTACTCATTATAATACAAATTCTAAGTTAAGTTCTAAGTATATTAAATCAAAAAAATTGAATCAGCTCGTTTTAGTTAGAGCTTACCCTGAACTATGGGCAATAAATTAAAAAATTAAATTAGCTTCACGCTGTATCCCGCACACAGCAGGGTAGGCAGAGGGAACCTAGTGTTAAGATACTCCGGTCCCCACTTTCCGCCGAGTTCTGGAGGCATTGCGTGTTGAGTGTTAATTGGCAATTCAACGCCGCCCTTTGGAGTGAGCGAAGAAATATAAATTTAAATAAATAGATATTTCATTTATTGAGTGGGGACCAAATCTACAACCAGTTGATTTTACAGTCATATTTTGTGCCCCTGCGCCACGACTGGCCTATACTGTGTATATATTTTGCTTAAAACAATTATTTTAATATTTACAATATAAATTAGAAACTACTATAAATTAGAAAGAATGTAATGATGATGGCTGTTGTAGAGAAAAACGTGTGAACAACATTAATTTAATAAAACTAACAATCTTACATACATACATCTAAGTTGCATTTCTAGACTTCAATGTGGAAAGTTGTAGCTCCGTCCTCCACAGTGAAACAAAGTGACATGGGAGTGATAGTAGGTGACTTATATAAACTATTGCGTTGGTGCAATAGCTCAGTGTCTGACACACGATGTACACGCAATCTTTGTGGGTTCGATTCTCTTGGGTGATGATTAATATTTAAAATATTTTTATTTTTGAAATTGGTCGTGACTCTATGGCGTTAGGTTGCGCCAATTAATTAGCGGTGTTTAAAAATTGGACGGAATTCGGGAAAGGAAGTGTCTTAACACCAAGTTCTCTCTCTCTACCTAATTTGTTTTATGTAGTATAGTTTAAATGTAAATGTAATGTTTTTTTAAATGTAAATGTAATGTTTAAATGACTTCGAATTATGAAGCAATAAACCATTATTTGTATATTCGAGAGTTACTTACCTTTCGTTTTAGTTAGAGCTTACCCTGAACTATGGGCAATAATGACCTCTTAATATAAAATAAACTGCACTTAATGGTATTAACCATATATGTATAGCATTATTAATGACTATTTCGACCCTTATCACGCCACACGCTGTTTAAGCTTTCATCGTCCACTACTTGGTATAAATCTCCGTAAATATCCAAACATCCCACTCGATGACTGCTTGCAAAATTAAATTGGGTCGTCCCTAGGGCAAGTTAATTGCACCCTAATCAAACTTGCCACAAGTTTGCGTAAAGTTGTCTATTTGGGAATTTTATATCTATTGTTATTCAGTGTTATATTGTTGCATAGTTTTTAGTTTAAAAACAAAATAGTCAGATTTTTGCTATTTGCTGTATTTTAACGATATACGAATATTTAATTAATATTTTTCAAATGTATTTAGAAAGATTCCTTAAATTTTTTTGTATAATTATCTATACCGTAATTACACTAAATAAATCGTAATTTAAGTCTTTTAGGATTTTATTATATGTAGATAGATAAATTTGTTTCCACATATCAATCAAAACTTTAAATTCATCTATCTCTTATGAACAAAATCTAATAAAAGTATGAAATGTAAAAAAAACAAATAAAATAAATCAGCTTCATGCTGTATCCCACACACAGCAGGGTAGGCGTGTTGAGAGGCAGAACTCAACGCCGCGCTTAGCCTCGACACTAGAGCGAAGAAATGGAAATATACAAATGTAATTTCACTTAAATAAGTAAATATGAATTGTATATGGCACTTTTAACCCTGTTATCGGCATCAATGTGCCTTTCCGCATCCATTTTGTATCTTCCTTTTCTACTGAACATGCTTCCCAAATATACCACTTAGCTTTACGGAGCGTCTCTCCGACGAGATCGGAGACTTTGTGTGTCCAATGTTTTATTTATTTATAGGATTAGAGGTATGACGATTTCAAATTTGAATTTTGACTAATTTTCTAAAATTTCCATTTTGCTAATCAAAAAATACTCTAGATTTCATAGCTATTTGTAATACTAATGGACACATACTAATATCAACAATCCGCATGACAAAAGACAACGACGAGATAGATGGACAGACAGACAGCGAGACAAATTTTTTTACGACGTGTTTTTGCACCCAGTATAGTCTTAGTGGGTTATGTAGTTCATTGTAGCTCTTAAGAGTTATATATATTAACTTTTAGTTAAAATCTCAATGTTTTCGTCGTCTGTTATATAAAGTTTTATAATATTTAACAAACGACAAAGTGTTTGTTGAAATCAAAGACGAGTCTCCTCAAAATATATCTCAATTTTATATCTAATAATAACAAATTAGTTATTATTAGGTATTAAAGCTAATTTAGTAAACGACGAAGGCGTAAAGTTGAATCATCAAAATACATCTAATAAACTCAATACTACTTCCTATGTGGGCTGGTAATAACTGGTTTAGAAATGGTTTTGGAACTTTAGCGAAATCGAATAGGCAGCGAAATGGCTAATTAGACAGATATGGATAGTAAACTACTGGGATACAGTAGATGTAAGCCAAATGAGTCTGGCAGCTTAACAAAGCTCATTATTTCAACAACATTTTCCTGTATCGCAGACTTTATATTCCTATTATAATCATTGCCAATATTATTTTCTTTGTAACCTCTTTATATGTATGTATGAAAGAAAAAGATCTATATTTATATATATTTCTTTATTATAATTTACGTTTTGAAACAACGTACCTAGTATTATTTTTTATACATAAAGTATACATATGTACAATTATAATCACAAATTTATTTATAGTCAAATATTATTCTTCCGGTTTTACGGGTGTTTCCTCAACAATAACGACTTGTTTGTGAGCTTTCCGCCTGGCGTGAGGTCCACGCCTTACTCGTCCTTCGGCGACACTTCCGTCTTCACCTACCTAATAAGACACAATATTACAAATAGGTTCGTAGGTTTTGTTTTAAAGAAATATTGTGAGTCATTCAAATATCCAAACATAGTGAGAAAGAAAGGGAGCTATTGAAGCTGACGTGGCTCCGTATTTCAGCGTTTAGCTGTAAACGCGGTAGTTTACAGTCAAAAGCTGACCATTGGACGATTTTAATGTCTATATAAAGTAAAACAAAACAAAGTAAAAGTTAAAGTACATATGGGATTTAAATATGCAGCTGTAGATGCTAAATTATTTCAACATATTTCTATTTTGTTTGCTAAGCAAAAGCGTTTTCTACTATAAAATGTATAGTTTCTTGCTATTTCCCTAGCGGCTTGAAAGTAAATACTACGACCACAAGTATTTCTCACTCCGTTTTCTTTGTCTAATGAACTATTACTATTTATAACATATTTAAGTAAAGGTTTCTACGTATATTTTTATTATTTTAAAGTATTTTTTTTAAGAAAATATATTTTTTTACTTAATATAAATTATTCAACACACTTTTTACGCACCTGAACAGTTTTCCTTCCAACATTATTTTGTAGAAATTTATTCACTGCACCCAATGTATTAATTGGTATCTAAAACATAAATACAATATAAATAAAATACGTTTTAATTGAATATTTACAATCTTTTATACCAATTTCGACGTCTTAAGGTCGAATTAATTATATTAAATTCCAAAAAAAATATATTAAAATTTCAATAGGTACTTATCTAAACCATTTATTTACACATTACACTTACACGAAATAACTTCTACTTACTACTCATACTCACGATTCGCATAATATATGCATAGAGGAAAATAATTTATGAAATATTAAATGATATAATAATATTCAAGCAGTTAGTATCCTTCACCATTTTTGCTGAAATGTTAATAATGAGAATATACAAAAATAAAGTAAGAAGTAAACAATAAAATATATAAATATAAACAACTGAAAAGTAAGTACCAGTAAATTAATGAATAATTTTATAGTAATAATTCTGTATTTTTATTTTCTACTAAGAAAGTAACTGCTAAAACAATAATTTTACATGAAAGGATTTAAATTGGTTTCCTAACCCCTAAGCTAGGGGCTAGCTGTATTTTAAGGAAGATAATAAGTGTGGTGAATTTTATGTTTGAAAGAGAATTACACAAGCCGAGAATATTTTACAGAGCTTGTTTATGTATGACACAAACAACCCATAATGTTAGTTAATAATTATGTATATAAATAAATTATGTTTTTATAATTAGTTATTCTTTAAATGCAAACTTACAGCGAATATGTCTTCAATGAATTTTGAAGGATTTGGTGTTTCAACTGAAACATGAGCCGCAGATGATGCGGATGAAGTAGATGATGAAAGTGATGGGTCATGTTTTAATGAATCAGATTCTGAAAATGTTGTAGTATTATTTAAAAAATAAAATAAAAAAATGATTATATATTATATATCTATATATCTATGTATAAACAATATGAAGTTTTCTCCATTAAATATTTTCACATGCAAAGATTAAAAAAAAAAAATATACGAGAGAATTAAAATTATATTTCGAAATAGTATATCAAAAATTTTATTTTTTTGTGAAGTTGAATATTACAGTTTCCTAATAACTTTGTAAAGGTAAAAAAAACATCATTAAAATTGCGAAGGAAACGGAGATGCCAAGATTATCCCTGCCAGTATTTGGCCGCAGGTCGCTAGCGAGGCCGTAAAAAGGAGCTAAAAATATTTTTTCCGTGAAATTAAAAGCGGCTGCGGAAATTTAAATGAAAGCGTTATTTCCCTTGTTTCACTTGAATCTGATAATAAACCAGATTGTTCATACTCTTGACGGCTCTTGAAGGCTAAAGGAAAAGGATCTGGGATTTTTATTACGAGAAGTCTTAATATTTTAATTTTTTTATTTACTATAAATGACTTTGTTTGAGCAATTTTACTGAAACGTAAAAATCATCTTAAACCAAAACACCAAAAATAATAATTTACATTTAAATAATGTAATGTAAACAGTATGTAAAAAAATCATCTTGTGTAGGAATTATTTTAATAGTAACCACCTGCTTGTACGCTGGCACTTTTTTGGACGGATATATTTGTATTAGCAGCAGTATTTCCTAGAAAACTACTCACTGCTTTCAATGTTGATATTGGAATCTGAAAAAGAATTTCGGTAAAAAATCAGTCTATATTATAATATACGTACTAGTATTTCAGTATTTTGTTAAATCGTTACTTACGTTAAGTATGTCTTCAAAAAACGTGGGACTTTTTTGATATGTCACTTGTTTTGTGTAGAAATGACCTTCACCAGCTCCACCGTTCACATTCCCTTCAATCGCAGCGCCTGCATCAGCATGGGCAAATGATTCAGCTGCTACATCTACTCTTTTTTGAATCTGTGGTTCAACAGTTTTGTATACTACAGGAGCTCCAACGTCACCTTGCCCTCCTATATAACCACCGACGAAAGCTGTTTTACGGAAATGATGTCTCCTTGGTTTATAATGCGTATGGATAACTTCTTTCTCAACGACTGTAGTTGGTGGAGGTTGCACATATACCTATAAAATTAAAATATAGTTTTTTTTATAAACGTCACGTAACCTGAAATCATTAGCTAGCACAAAGTGTACTTTGATAAGAGTAGATTCAGTACAGTGAAATATTGTTAGATAAATTTAAAATAGTTCTCTTATATTGTATTATTCTGTCATATAGAAGATGTTAAATATTTCTTGTTAGCACAAAATGCATTAAAAATATTTGGCTGTTTCCTAAGCCTTTCGTGCTGTTTCATTGGATTTCTAAAACAAACCTGGGATACGATTTCATAATTATGATGAGAATTTCGCCTCATTTGTGCGTTTAAACCTCTTGTAATTGCAAAATTAACTAGACTACCTAAAAAACTTTGAAGGTCAAAGACTAATATCCGTTTTTGTCCAGATTTAATATGGACTTCCTGTAGGTTACTCACTTCTTTAACTATTACTGGTTGTACGTTTTCATGTACAATTTTCTTTTCGATATGTGTTTTTACTTCAGTATCCATATGAGAAGGCAATGGTTGGACTTCATTAAAAGCATCGACATTAAACTCAGCATGTATCTTTTTCTCAATAGGCTTTACTTCAACTACTTCAACACGTTGAACTGGAGGTACGATATGTTTAGATGAGAAGGCAAATTCTGATGCGCCTCCTATGGACGATTCACCTCCCTAAAAGGATAAAATGTCATTAAAAATACTGCTAATAAATTAAAATTGAATTGCAAATGACTCTACGTGACACTGTTACACTCTATGATACAAAATGATGTTATATGGTACTACATGATACTATTTGGTACTACAAATGATACTATTATGATATTACAATATATTATGATAGTGAAGCGAACATTCCTTTTGTGACAATGCGGTGAACAACAAGCTATTGGTCATTCTCATGCATTGTGTAGTCAAATAGAGTGACTTATTTAGGCTAATTAGTTAACTCACTGTTAAACATGCACATTGCATATTTTGCAACTTATCTTTACCTTGTCTCATCGATTGGCAAAAGATGTTTTTTTCATTTATATAGAAAATAAAAAAAATATATAATAAAGTTAAAATTTTATTTCATAAACTAAATGATACCTACATAAAATCTATTATGTACTACTACTACTATCTTTATAATTTTTAATGATTTCATTAATAAGACAAATTTCGTCCAGTTGTATTGTATGTTTTATTATTATATTAAAACATCAGAATTTTCTTTTGATGAGCTCGCTTGGCTTCCTTTCTTCTTTGCCTTTCTTCCTTTCGCCTTTTGTGAATGTCGCTTAGACTACCTACCATTCCAGATGCTGCGTAATTATGTCCAGCTTGTGCTGAAGCATATCCTGCTCCCGCTGAGTGCTCAGCTCCCACTCCACCAGCAAGACCAGCGGATGCTTTGACATTACCTCCGGCTGTAGCTCCTGCATAAAGTCCACCTGTGATGTCAAAAGTATTTTTTTCTAAGTGCATATATCAAAATACGTGGACAATTGGACATGCATATATACATATATACTAAGAGATGTGCTATACACACATTTGTAGCTGTTAATTACGCCCTTTAGAATTTATAATGACGTCAATGTACGTTTGAAGTTATCGTAATGTGGTTTGAAAGTATCTGAATTATTTTGTAAGCAATGATTAAATTTCCAAAATAAAAAACTAAAAAAATATACTACTAGGTATTTTTATTCCTTCGATCACTTGAGTGATGTTTAGTTCTTCTAACCAAAACGTAAAAATAGGCGAAAAATGAGCAATATATTTTACCATTATATTCACTATGTTTATTTTTATAAATCAGCGTGAGGCTGACGCCGCACACGGCAGGGTATTCAGAGGGAACACACTCTGTTCTCTACTATCCGCCGATTTTTTCTAGCTTCATTCGTTTCTTCTCTCTGGCACCAAGACATAACTCAGAGTTTATGCCTTGGTGCCAGAGAGAAGAAATTAAAATATTATTTATTAATAATTCATTCCCTCAGCTGAGGATCGAACCCACAATCGTCATGTTAGATTCACACACTTGTGCCCTTGCGCCACAACGACCCCTTATTTTTGGATAATTACGGAAAAAAATAATCACCACATTCATAACATTAAATATTTCTAGATAATTTATTGTACAAACCTGCTGCGCCTCCGTTTTCGCTCACTGATCCTCCAAGTCCTGCTCTTGCAGATTGACCAGTAGGAGTGCCAGCTTCAGCGTATAAGCCTCCAGCTCCTCCAGCTCCACCTGCTTACATTACCATTGAAATGTTATAGAAAGTAATATATAAATAAGTAATAGGTATACAAAGTATGTTATTTTGCTTCATTCAAGTGGAAAGATATTTCTTATATATCTGCACCTATATTTTTCTTTATTAGCAAAAATAACTTCCACAGGCTCACAATCGCCTGTGCCGTTTTTTACGTATTTTTTTTTAAATTGGCGCTTATAATATCGACAGTTGAAAGGTTAATTGTACATATTTGAAATCAGTGCTTTTTTCTGCGTTTTCATTTTTTTAGCTCAGTTTCATAATTTTTCAAAGCATTTTTTGGCGCTTGAACCCTACAGTTACTTGTTAATTTTGAAGTCGCGAAAATGGTGAACGGAGTGTCTAACATTAGGTTCCTCCTGCTTACCCTGCTGTGTTCTAAAAAAATATTTCAAGTATTATTTAGCTAAATTATGTTCAACGTGAACAAGACATCAGTATGCTTAAGTACTTATTTTAAACATTTTTAAAGTGTTATTCCACACTTAGGAAAGAAAAATACTTATTTAGATAACGTATAAAAATTTGAACTCGAATCCGCGCCTCCTGGAAACCGACCAGCTCCTGGTCGGTTTCCAGGAGGCGTGGGTTCGAGTCCCGCTGCGTTCAAATTTTATACGTTTTCTAAATAAGTGCTTAAGGCTCTGGTGTTGTTCCTAATAACTTCCTAAAATCGCGCTTAGACCAAATGGCCTTTCAACCATCGATGTATATATATATACAAGACCATATACTATACTTACATATTTATGAATATTATTTACATAAGGCTTCTTATAAACTAAGGTGAATCTTTCACTGACATAGTGTTAGTGGTGTAACAAATTTTTTAGTTAATTTATTATTAAGTTATTATTTAAAAAAACACGAGAAAGCCTTTAATTTATATTATTTATATTTCACCTTGTGCTTCTAGAGGATGAAATGCAACATATCTCGTTTATTGCGGTATTTTAAAAGTTATTACACAATATATAATTATGAGATTACATCTTGTTATGGTTATGTTCTTTGCGCGTAAAAGGGCAGCGTTTCGTAATTGCATGTAGCGTGAAGACATCTGAGTTAGTAATATGAATGTATCTAAGAATTGTGGCGAAGTTTTTTTTGTACTTTTTATGTTTAGTGTAGGTATATACTAATACGTATTCAGCGTAAGATTGGGAGGTCCCGAAAATGCAAGTGACCCATAAATTTAACTAATTTCTGATATATATGATATACTATGTACAATTTTCTCAATTTCTACCTAATCGTAAAATAATTGTGAGTAAGTAAATCATGGTTTTATACTTTTAAAACCGTTGTAATGTTTTAGATTTACAGCTTGTGTAATATTTTCTTTAAAATAAAAACAAAAACAGTATAATGTCGTTGTTTTCTGTGCAAGCTTCAAAAATATACTTGTATAACTATATGCATAGATAAAAATATTGGATTACCTAACAGACCACCAATACCGACGCCAGCATGGTAGCCGCCAAAGTTGACTCCTAGTTTTCCATCTTTGAAAGAGATGAACTGAGGTGCCTGCAATAAAAACAATATAATTATTATTAATTACATAAACATATATGTATATAAAGGCTTAAATTACATATCACCGATGCTTATATAAAGTTGGACTACCATCAACATAAAAAATATTTTAAGTATTAAAAAAAATGTGAAATATTTTTTTTTATATTATTGTATAAATTATAATATTATGTTTATATCGCGTATTTTTTACTTAGCATATTTTTGTTGCTCAAAAATTATTACTTTTATATGTAGAGGCCTTTTGTTATCAAATTATTCATAATATAAAATATAAATATGATATAATATGATGAAATAACGTACATTCGTTGCAAACAGTACGCTAATGTCACAAAAAAACATAACATAAGTTTTAAATCCGTATATATTATGTACGGAGTTAATAATCTCACTTAATTATTGAGCGGGATTTTCCGTAAATTACAATGTTAAATAATTCCACCTGCACTGATGTTTGTATTCGCAACGTATTTATTTGGTGTATAATAAATTGATCGTTATATAATATTCAACAGAACAAATGATCATGCGATTTAAGTTACTATTTTATATATAAATTTAAATCATTCAAAATAATTATAATTGAAAACTAGTAGAATAGAAGATTTTGAAAATGTAACTATTTCTCATATGGACTTCGTCTTGATTTCTATCTAATAGTAAAAGATTCATAAGTATTTAAATAATATTTTTATTCACATAACACCGTTGTAATGTTCAAGCGTCGTATAATATTTTTTTAAGCAAAAAACATACATACGAGTATAATGTCATTGTTTTCTATGCTAAGTTTCAACGAGAAATATTGAAATAAATATATTAACATATACATACACGGATAAAAAAAGGATTCAATATAACTACAATTGAATACTCGTATAAGTACTTAAAGTTGACAGAATATGTTAGTTATACGTTTTATACTCAGTCAAGTAAGTCATTTTGTATCTATATAAATTATTTTAATTTTTAATCTAAGTAACACTGAATTTACTTTTTGTAGGGGTATATTTTTTCTGTATAAAACTTTAATCATACTATAAGTTTATAAATGCATAACTCCTTTTTTAAATTCTATAATTAAATTATATTTACTAAATAATATTTGTTAAAAAAAGAAATAATAAATTAAAATTAATGATTCCATACATTTGTCAACGGGAACTGTCAAGAAAAGTCTGGAATATTTTTAAAAATCTTATCAATTTAGAATATTTAATTTTATAAAGTAATTATAGAAATAATTATAGTATAGAATGAAAATCAGTCAGCTATAAATATGAATAAAGTTTAGTACCAAACCTATAATAAAATAAGTTTTATATTTCCCGTCACTTAAAATAACAAACTTTTAATGGTATAAAGATGTTATTCTATTTATAAGACATAAATTATACGAGAGTACGTACTTAAACTTAATGAATTTGACATGGCTTTGACAATTACATTTGCGCAACAGTTGTAGCTTTAAATCAAAATAAAATAAATCCGCTTCCCGCTGCATCTCGCACTCTGCAGTAGAGTAGTTAGGGGGAACTACATGTGGCAAAATCACTTAATCACTCTTATTAAGAAAACGTATGAAAGTAGCAGGATTTGAATCCGCGCCTCTTTGGAAACCGTCCAAGCGCTCACTCTGACCGACTAAGCCATATGTTCTCATTGAGCTACGTCGAAATTCTGATACGTTTGTTAGAGCCTATTTATGATGTGAGCATCTCTGTAGGGAGATTTTTACAAATTTCCGCTACGCAAAGATGCCTAGAATAATCGTTTGGCAAGAAAGAAAACTATTTTTATTTAAAATATTTTTAAACATATTAAAGTGTTATTCCTATGTAACAACTTACATATATAACTAATATACGATAAAAAATAAATAAATCAAATCAATCAGCTTCACGCTGTATCCCGCACACAGCAGGGTAGGCAGAGGGAACCCAGTGTTTAAGACACTCCGTTCCCCACTTTTTGCCGAATTCTGGAGGCATTGCGTGTTGAGTGGCAGAACTCAACGCCGCGCTTAACCTCGACACCAGAGCGAAGAAATGGAAATATAAATTTAAGTAAATATTTCATCTCCTCGAGTGGGGATCGAACCCACAACCAGTTGGTTTTACAGTCACACCTCGTGCCGCTGCGTCATAACTGACCTCTAATATATGATCATAATAATATAAGAACTATACAATAATAAATGTTTTTGCGGTTTAATTTTAACAAAATATGATATATTATTATGCCCAATTTGCCTTCCCAGCTACGTCTAATGTGTTATTATAATGAGCGAAAGGCATAAAAAAGAATGGGTTATTGAACTTGACTCTACAAGCAAGTCAACAAAAAAAAGTTTTAAATACATATTAAGTGTGACTGTAAAACCGACTGGTTGTGGGTTCGATCCCCACTCGAGGAGATGAAACATTTACTTAAATTTATATTTCCATATCTTCTGGTTTCGAGGTTAAGCGCGGCGTTGAGTTCTGCCACTCAACACGCAATGCCTCCAGAATTCGACAGAAATTGGGGAACGGAGTGTCTTAACACTAGGTTTATTCTGCCTACCCTGCTGTGTGCGGCATTTTAATTTGATTTGATTTTTTTAATATTCATACGTAAACAGTGGCGGAAAAGTCATAAAATTTATTCAACATGACTAATTCGATATAAATATTTATGTAGTACATTTATTGTTAGACATTGGATTAGCCAACGCCAAGCCAAAGGTGTTACAAGCTAAGTGACGTCCAACATTGGCTCACTCGGGAAGTACTTATGTATTACTAATGACCGTTCTGAATGATTTTGTAATGACATGGAACATTTTTATTGTAACAGGATAACGTTATTGCAAATGTTTTGTATATTGTGAAATAAAAAATATAAACTGTACTTTTTGTAAAAAATATGTAAGCATATTTAATGAGCTAAACATAAGACTTAAGATTTCAAGACGTTGAGAGGCGGAAGCCAACGCCGTGCCTTGTTTTACCACAATTTAGTATAAAAACATTTAATATACAGACACCTTATTTACTTTTTTATTATATTATAGTCTAGCGACCTGCCTACGGCTTTGCCTGCTTGTGCTAAATATTTATTTCTATTTTGTGTCTATTAACATTATCATTATTATAAATTAGTTATAGTAGATATCTGTACAATGAAAACTAAAGTTTTGACCAATTCATTAAGCCAGTTTAGACAGTGGCGACTACATTTAAAACGGGTAAGTCGTTTCTGAGGTAAAGCGTGTAAAAAAGGTAAAGACAAACAAACAAACCAACGGACAAAACAAAACAAAAATACGAACGTAATATTTATATGTAGGAAAAGAAAAAATCTATCTCAGATATCTTCCATCTACAGACAGCAATCAGTTACAATTTTATTATATGTGTAGATTATATTTATTTCACATGCCCAATTGAGTGGATTTAATAGAAGAAGAGTGGAAAAATTCTATATATAGAACTCCTGAGAGGGACAAAAAAAAATGGTGAAAGTTTTAACTAAATCGGTGCAGTACTTTCCGAGACAAGCGTGATCATACATACGGACAGACAGACACACCAATTTTCTTATTTTTTTTTGCTTTCTATTATTCTTTTTAAGTGTTCCTCTATCCATTTCAGTCAAAAATACTAAATGTACAGAAAACATATTTTTACTATATGTATAGATAAATCTTTTTACTAAATATTCGTACTTGTAAATGTTTAAGTTGATATGAATGTCTTTTTCAATTAGTGTTAACACTATGCTTCGTATAGTTGAAACAAAAATATTCCATGCGCGGAAGTCAGATTGAAGACCTTCAGTTTTGTATCACGTATCTTGTTGACGTCAAGAGTACATATTTTTTTATTCCTTTTACACTGTCTAGTGAATTAAATGTCTTATTTTGTATCAGAACTGTCCTTTAATATGGTGATACCGTTATGTTCGTTTGACTTGATTCAAAAGTGCTTGTAAAAATATATTTGAATATAGAATTTTTTTCAAACTGTTGCAATCAAATGCTGTTTTACTGCACCACAATTGCCTCTAGTATAGTAGTTTTAATAGATTTTTTTACTAAGATATTTATTATTGTATACTTTTTGCCTCACAGTTTGATTAAATACTAGCAATTATGATAGAAGCATCAACGTATAGTAAATTTCCATGACCTATAGTCATACACTTAACGCAACATATAATTTGCTATAATTATGGTTAATAAAAACGTAAAAACTATACGAGTTACAAGATTCATCATAATTAATAAGTTTTATTTTTCAGCTTTACGCTGTATTCCACTTGAAGCAGAGTAGGCAAAATGAGTCTAGTGTTAAGAGACACCGCTTCCCACTTTCCGCCGAGTTCTGGAGGCATTGCTGCCTGACTGTCGGAACACAACGCCACGCTTTACCTCGACACTTTCATTTCCTCAGATAGGAATCGAACCCACAACCTGTTGCGTTTACAGTCATACGCTTGTGCCCCTGCGCCACGACTGGCTTCATATTATATAAAAAAATATAATAATAAAAATAGTATAAAATCCATATACGATTTGTAACGGTATGAGAGATATCATAAAAAGATTTAAGTAAGCACTGGGCCACTCATTGCTTGTTGGCGGTCTTTCCTAGATACATTTTGGCAACATTGTGCTATTATCAAGTATAGTTCATTAGACATTTAGACGTTATATTATAGACATCGTAAAAGTCATGAGTACGTCTCCATTTATACGCACAATATACATTTTAATTTATATATATATAATATAGAAGCCAGTCGTTTCACAGGGGCACAAAGTGTGACTGTAAACGTCTACTGGTTGTGGGTTCGATAACCACTCGAGGATTTTTTTTTTTTTTTTATTTCTTTACTCTTATGCCTAGGCAAAGCGCGGCGTTGAGTTTCGCCTTAACTCAATTCAACATGCAATGCTTCTAGAATTGGGCGGAAAATGAGGAACGGAGTGTCTTAACACTAGGTATTTTTTATTTATTTTATGTATAATAATAATATATTTTCTTAGGTCGCACCTCTGCCTACTATGCTATTCGCAGGATACAGTCCCGTAAAGCAGAGTAGGCAGATATGGAACCCACTGTTAAGAAAATCGTCGTGATTACAGTCAGGTGCCTCGCTACGGCCTCAATTATTATGTGATCTGATCTATTGTTTTTATACTTACATATTTTATTTTATAACATACTAGACAACTAGTATGATATAAAACAGAATTATAAAACTCTTACAATTTTTTTTCAGCAATGACAATAAAATGGTACTAACGGAAAGTTATATCCAATTGTGGCTCTTCAAATTTCAAGCCACAAACAAACGTTGATTTAAGACACAAACACATGTAAATTTATAACTATATGATATTATTTATGAAGAAGTACTCTTATAAAGAAACTGAAATAAAGACGTCTCATGTCTTTATTAAGTGAGATGCAATAATGAAAATATGGCTACCGACAAAGTTATTTTGCACAAAATTAAATAGGGAAACATACTATAGAAGTGGGTCAAAATATAGTAAAAGTTTTTAGCGTAGATGCAGTTCCTGATAGAACCTGCAGAAGTTGGTTTGTAAAATTTGATACATTTGATTTTGACCTCAGTAACAATCTACGATTAGGGCGGCCATTTTTAATCGATTTTTGATGACATTAGATTATGACAACATCGGAAATGGCATAGGAAGTACGTAGAACTCCGGAATCCGGAATTAGTTAAGTGAGAAAAAATTTAATAATACTTGCCAGTACAAAAACGAATCTTTCTTGGACCGAATGATAACTGATGATAAAAAATTATTACTCTTTGGAAAAGTTTTTATAAGACACGATACTAAAGTCGTTGTCAACCAAGCAGTAGTTGATTTTTTTGCCTCTAGAAATAAAGTATTCATAATCTAAAAAATGGCATTAACTAGTTGCCAGCATTGCTGGAAAGAAGATATAAGTAATTATATACAGATATAATGTTTTCTGTTTGTTTTTGTCTTGAATAAATATTATAAAATTTATTAAAATATATTTCTCTATTTACTTTCAATTTAAGAACGCATGATATTTTCTTTTAGCCTTTCTCCTTAAAAAGTTTTTTTTACCATTACATTGAGCGAAAGATACAGATTCTGACGAGCGAAACGACAAAAGCACGAAACACGCTCCCGAGGAATTCATTTTTTTATTCTAAATGATCATTATTTTCCACTTATATTCAAGTAAGTAGGTTTTATTTAGGACAATCCGCAGCAAACACAATCAAATCAGAATACAATATAGTTCCAGTTATCTTTCTCATAATTTTAATAAGAGTTTAACACGCAATATCTCAATTTTTCAAATTATAATGTAAATATACAAAAAAATTACGTATTTTTATGTATATTTACATTTTTTCTCTAGTTAATATTAATATTACAAGTGTGATTTTAAAGTTTTTAAATATTTAATGATGAATATTATATTCAATCTTTTAATATTTATTTATTTTAACAAATTAGTTAAAACCCAACCGTCCACTAGCGTGCGGCTGTACACGCGACAGGTTGTAGGTTCTTTCCCGCTCTAGGAAATGAAATATTTAATATTTTAATGTATTCATTCTGGTGTTTTTTTTTTTTTTTATATCGCTGCGAAATGCATTTACGCAGACCGCTCATACGGAAAGCTAATGCCTTACGGATGAGCGGTACTGTGGGACTCACCGGTGAAACCGATCCTACCCACTAAAACCCAGCAAAAACCCTCTCCACCAGAATGAGACGCCGCAGGATCGCTCGCGCATACTACTACGACGCCTCAGTGGAAGGCCCGCCTTTTGCGGGCCACCGTCGCTTTCAGGGTGCCCTGGGGTAAGGTTCCCTCTGCCTACCCTGATAAAAAGGATATGAAATATACAAATTTGTTTATTTATTGTGGAAAAGATTGAGGCCAGTCGTGGCGCAGTGGCACAAAGTGTGACTGTAAAACCGACTGGTTGTGGGTTCGATCCCCACTCAAGGAGATGAAATATTTACTTACATTTATATTTCCATTTCTTCGCTCTGGTGTCGAGGTAAAGCGCGGCGTTGAGTTCTGCCACTCAACACGCAATGCCTCCAGAATTCGGCAGAAAGTGGGGAACGGAGTGTCTTAACACTAGGTTCCACCCTCTGCCTACCCAGCTGTGTGCGGGATATATCGTGAAGCTGATTTTTTTTTTTAAGTTGTAACAAGCGTATAAAAATTTCGACGTAGCTCGATGAGAACGTATGGCTTAGTGGTCAGAGCGCCTGGTCGGTTTCCAGGAGACGCGGGTTCCAGTCCCGCTACGTTCAAAATTTTTATACGTTTTCTAAATAAGTATATTTCTTTCCTAAGTGTGGAATAACACTTTAAAAAATGTTTAAAAATAAATTTGCTTAAGTTATATTCGTAACGTCATCAACAATCAAAACAATGTAAACACAATTTAAGTGATATTAAAATTGTATGTTGCTATTAAAATATGTTATTTTGTAATAACAGTGATATAAAGCAAAAAAACGTAGAAGCTATTAATTAAAAAAAGTCATTAGAATATTAAATACTATGATGGACAAAGAACCATTATGTTACATAAGTACCGGTGTAACGATATGATTATGTTGAACTTATTGCTACCTTATTATCTATTAGCAATCATAATTAATTGAAACTAGAAACATCCTATCTATTATATATTTTTTTGGTTTCGTGCCTCAAAAGGCATAAACGGAACGGAATATCCGTATGTCGATCTGTCCAGGCCATTTATCTCGAGATCGCGTCGAGGTATTAAACTAAAATTAATATCAAGTACTCAAATCTACGATTCCTTTGGAGCACAGAAAAAATTCAAGCCTCTAAGTTAAGTCAATCAAAAGATACGTCGTTCGTCGCCGATCGTCATCGTTTTGGTGCGTTTTGTATGAAATTCGTCGCGTAATCAAAACCTATTGGGTACTTCTCGTGAAGTTAAGTTATGAAATTTGGCACGAATTGAGAATTTACTTTATTCAAATAAAGTAAAAAATGATTGATTTTTCATAAAAATCATCATCATCATCACAAAGTATACTCATAGTTGTAGTTCATTTCATACAAAATAAGTGCAAAGTTAAGTTTGTCAATTTTATAAGTTGTTCTTTCCGATGACCTATATAAATTGGTACGGAACCCTCGTTGGACGAGTCCGACTTAACCCTTTTTTTATGAAAGATAGATATACTATTTTTTTATCATTGTGAATTCACACACTTTGAACATAATAATTATGACGTGTTCCTCGGGCCGATTAATACTCGTTTTTAAGATGGCAGGAAAATGGGAAACGGAAGTGTCTTAATGGGAACTGAATATCTTAACACTAGGTTCCCTCTGTCTACGCTGACATATGCGGAATACAACGAGTACAAAAAAATACTTTAAAACTTTATTTTATAGAGACATTACTTAAAAATGTTATGTATAACAAGGCAGACATGGTTGCTATATGTTCCTAAAACAAATATTTTATAATAGTAAATATTTTTTAAAATTGCTTTCAATTTGTTTTACATTATATATTTAATAAATTTTTAATAAAGAAATTTGTAAAATAACCTAATTTTATGTTTGATTTACTTGGAAATACGCACCGTACGTATAAAACAGAATTATTTGCCATATAAATCTATCTTGCCCCTAATCTATTTTTTTTGTACTATTGACAATCTAATCTAATACTAAAGAAATGCTCGTGATTAATTAGATATTTTTGTTAGATTCCCTTACATTGAAATCAAATAAAACAAAAAATAAATAAATAAAGAAAACAAACGAATGATTAAATTAGGATTTTAACTGAATATAATAAACCTATTTCACAGCTGTTGGCACTTGTTAACACTACGACACTAATACAATCAAAAAATCATCCCACCTGAATTGTTATTTTGTTGACTTTTTATTTTCCAATGGAATAGGTACTACCGTGTGCTGTGAAAAACGTTATTCTCCATTTATTCTTTTTAAATAAAAAGTTCCGGTAATTGGTTTCCGAGCTATATTTTCATTTTCAGCGAGTGTTTGTTACGTTCAACATGTTGGTTTGTGTGAAAAAAACAAAATATATACACTCACTTTATATTGTGAACAATTAACTTATAAACTAAAAAAATATATTTTTGCACACGAAATATAGGGGATTTTTTACTAAATTATTGTATACTTACATTTTTTAATTCAATCACTTAAATTATTTTTTTTATAGCCTTAAGAGAAAATCTAACTTTAAAGTTTGATTAACAACAGCATAGATATTAATGTATGTAAATATTTATTTAAATATATATCCATGGTATTTAGCTTTGGTTTAATATTCATATCTACCTACTTACGTTTCAGATCAAAGCGTTGAATGCTTGTGATAAACAAACATATTTCAATATGACGAGATCCAAAGCTTAGCTTAATTTAAATTAAATAAATTATGGATTCAAAACTCATACACGTAAAAAGAGTCAATAAAAAATGTTCGACAGCAATTTTTATATGTCTATGTCAATATACATAATTAGTTGGAACTCCAAATAGATGATAATGGACTATTTGCTTTCTTGTATAAAGTACTCCACGTCTGTCCAAATATTCATCGCAACTTACAAAAATACGTGACTTAAAATCTTAAATATTTGGTCAATGTCGTCGTTGTCATGGACACTTTATATTTAAATATTCTAAACCAGAATATCTTTTAATATAAAAATCCGTATAAATCAAATTCTAATATTACTGTGGAAAATTTCTTACTGGTTCAATCACCTCCCAAAGGAATGCTTAGTTTCCTCGTTATTTTTTAAGTAATGTGCGGAATTATTTTTTGTCGTCAGAAATATGTAGGTACAACGTTTAAAATTATCCAATGAACGATTTTTTTATTTTTCATACATATTTGTCACAAATATTTTATACTGATACGAAAGTATCTTCTTCTTTTTCCTGGCATTAGTCCCGGCT
Source organism: Heliconius himera (assembly GCA_021202915.1). NCBI lineage: Eukaryota > Metazoa > Arthropoda > Insecta > Lepidoptera > Nymphalidae > Heliconius > Heliconius himera. Next base: position 5,613 of record JAJHJA010000465.1, on the reverse strand, counting down.
TTTGCCAGGGTCTGCCTTCCTACTTAACCTACTCCACTTTGCACGGTCTTTTGCGTCCTCGGTGGTTAGACCATTAGCTCTCATGTCCTGCTTCACGACATCCAACCAGCGCTTCCTTGGGCGTCCGAGAGGTCTCACTCCAGGGACTGACATAGCAAGGCACTTGCATCCGACATAGTTCCTAGGCCGGCGCGTAACGTGAATAAACCATCTCAGGCGACGCTCTTGGAGCTTATCCGCTACGTCACGGACTCCAAGACTACCTCGAATGAATGTGTTGCGTATGCGGTCAGACCGCGTTACGCCGCACATCAACCTCAGCATCTTCATTTCCGTGACGTGAAGCTCTTGAGTGTGCCGAGATAGTGCTGGCCAACATTTGCTGCCGTATAAAAGAACCGGTCGGATGATGCTCTTGTATATCAGACCCTTAAGTTTGGGCGGTATCCTGCGATCGCAGACCACACCAGTGACCTCCCGCCATTTGGACCAAGCAGCGCTTATCCGGCTATAGACATCGTGATCGATGCCTCCAGACTCGTGCATAACGGATCCAAGGTACCTGAACTTTTCCGACTTAACGGCTGGTTCAGGACCTATACGGATAGTGCTCGAGTCCGGGCTCCCGCAGGCCATGTACTCGGTCTTCGACACATTTAGTTTGAGACCGCCGTTCTCAAGCGTACCCTTCCACAGGTTCACTTTACGCTCCAGCATCAGTTGGTTCTCGTCAATGAGTATAGCACTCATCGGCATACATCATCAGCCATGGAGGCTGGTCTTGGATGTGAGCCGAGACGGTATCGAGCACCACATTGAATAAGAACGGACTAAGAGCCGAGCCCTGGTGAACCCCTACTGTAATCGGGAAGGGTTTAGTGTCGCCAACAGCAGTCCTAACCATAGAAGCGGAATCGTGGTACATGTCTCTGATAATCTCAATATAGGCTTCAGGGATCCCTTTGGATCGCAATGCCCACCAGATACACTGACGAGGCACACAGTCAAAGGCCTTCTGCAGATCTAAAAAGGCCACATGCAGAGCTCTCCTTTTTTCCCTGTATGCCTCCATCAATGTTCTGAGGGCGAAAACGGCGTCCATAGTGCCCGATCCTGGCTGAAATCCATATTGAGACTCAGAGATAGTACACTCGCGGCGGAGCCTGAGGTCGATCATGCGCTCGAAGAACTTCATGGTATGGCTCATAAGCTTAATGCCCCTATAACTACCACAATCTTGAACACTGCCCCTTCCCTTGTAAATAGGGGTAATAAAGCTAAGCCGCCACTGGTGTGGCATCTTTCCAGTGTTCAAGATATGGTTAAAAAGGACAGTAAGCATGAGCACACCAAGAGAGCCCAACGATTTCCACGCTTCGATCGGAATGTCGTCAGGTCCCACTGCTTTTCCGTTCTTCATGCGTCGAAGACAATTACGAGTTTCGTCAAGGGCTATCGGGGCAATAAGTCCGAGGTTAGGGGGTGGGTCGTGATGAAGACTGCATGGGTGCTGAGTATTCAGCAACTCCTGGAAGTAGCTTCTCCACCTCTCCTTCACAGAAGCATGACTACAGAGCAGCGTGCCCTGGGAATCTCTGACGCAAAGACATTTTGCGATATCTTGCGTCGCTTTATCCCGGGAACGTGCCAGTTTGTAAATGAACTTCTGCCCCTCCACAGTTTCAAGTTTGTCATACAGTGGTGACAAACTCTCACTGCGGGCTCTGGCTACAGCTCTTTTACTGGCACGTTTAGCTGCAATGTACTCCAGTCTGTCTTCAGGAGAATTGGATTGCTGCCACTTCTTAAAGGCATCCTTCTTTTCACGAGTCACCTCCTGCACCTTGTCATTCCACCACCATGTCTCCCTGTCGATGACACGTCCTCCTCTGGAAAGGCCAAGAACTCGCCTGCCTGCCGCAATGATTGCCGACTGAGCTCGATCCCAAGCATCCTGAGCAGTCTCGGTGTTAGTCGAAAGATTATGACTTTTCACCTCTGCCAGAAAAGTGGTCTGCAACGGTCCATTCAGCATCAGGTCTTCTTCGGAGTGACGTTAAAGTCCATGACAAGAAGACGATGTTGGGCCGTTAGGCTTTCGCCTGGAATGACCTTACAGTTAGTTACCCTGCCCATATGACACCGTCTGGTCAATAAGTAGTCTATTTGAGTTGAGTGGGACCCGCTCTTATACGTGATAAGATGCTGAGGGTTCTTTTGGAAGAACGTATTCACGACGGCCAGATCAGACGCAATACAGGTTCTGAGAATATTTTCTCCCTCTGTATTGCGAAGACCGTGTCCAAAACCCCCGTGAACACGTTCATACGGCTCAGCAGCCTTACCGACGTGACCGTTCAAGTCCCCCCCAACTAAGACCACTTCGGTAGACGGTACAGCAAGTAGCACCTCTTCATACTGCTCCCAGAATGTCTCCTTTTCGGACGCGCTACATCCCGCCTGGGGAGCATAGGCACTGATTAAGTTTGTGGTAACGCCCTCAATCAGTACCCTTACTCGCATCAGGCGGTCGCAGCGACGATCAACTTCAAGAAGCCCATTCTGAAGCGATGATGTTACGGGACTTATTGCCCTTCCAGCGAGTTTCCTGGAGGAAAGCACACTGGACCCGACGTCTCATGAGTACATCTGCGAGTTCCCTGCATCGTCCGGTTAGAGAGCCAATATTCCACGTTGCAAAGCGGAGTTTCCGTCTGGGTACTAACGTCTTTAGCCGTGTCCGTACTTGACACGGTAGCCCTTGCCCACTTGTCGCAGGTGTAGGGCGATGTGCCTGCGCGTCGTTTTGCGGCGACGCCCTAGTCGTACCCAGTCTTTGCGTAGTTCGTTCCATATTCTGGCGAGTTGTGGTTTTTAATGGAGCGGTTGCCATCTGACCTCCAAAACCCCTATGTGGGGAGAAACCGGGGGGAGAGGAATAGGATAGATAGAAAAGGGGAAAGGATGGGCAAAGGGAGAGGGTAGGAAAAGGAGGAGATTAAAAGAAGGGGACACCACTTTTATGGACTGGACGGAGGTTATAACAAGTGGTGGCTCGAGGATCCGGGATCGCGTACCCGTATGCCCAAGAACAAATATCGGACAGATATTAGTCAGGACACCCTCTGGATAAAGATTCTTAATTTTAATCAGATTAATCTGATACGAAAGTATGTACCTTCATATTAACATAATCCTAAACAAAGCTTTAAATAGTAAATCATAAAAAAAATCTATTATATTGTGAAATATATACATCACCATATTTATTTATTTAAAAGTATATTTCCATTTCTTCACTCTTTAATGTTCTTAAGTGGCAGTCTCCAAGTGCCTGTAATCACTAATTGGGCTCTAATTACGCCACACATCACGCACGTATAAATTAAATAATAATATAGCATATATTAATGTACGTTTAACAGCGCATATATGTTTCATATACGTATGTGAATAGTATATAATATTTTTTTTTTTTTTAGTTGTGGTTTGGATTATGGATTATGGATTTGATTCTTGCTAATTATTCAAGTTCGCTCTAGTGTCTAGTTCGCATTGTTGCGGCGTTGAGTTTCGCATTCAACACGTAATTTCTCAAGAATTCGGCGGTAAATGGGCAACGGAATATCTTAATAATAGGTTCACTCTACCTACCCTGCTGTGGGCGAGATACAGCGTTTTTGTAGACAAATTTACAGTAACATTTTTCTGGCCTCCACACTGTAGCTCGATTCATTTTTCTTATGTTTTGAGGGTACTATCGATTTATAATACTAACCCAGAACTATAATGATGATTGAATATCAAAACTAGAGGCCAATCGTGGCGCAGGGGCACAAAGTGTGACTGTAAAACCGTCTGGTTGTGGATTCGATCTCCACTCGAGGAGATGAAATATTTATTTAAATGTATATTTCCATTTCTTCGCTCTGGTGTCGAGCAAAGCGCGGCGTTGAGTTCTGCCACTCAACACGCAATGCCTCCAGAATTCGGCAGAAAGTGGGGAATGGAATATCTTAACACTAGGTTCCCTCTGCCTACCCTGCTGTGTGCGGGATACAACGTGAAGCTGATGTATGTAATGAATATCTAAACTAAACCATGTGTATAAAATGAAATGTAATAATAATATAATATAAACATATAAGAATAACATAATATACTTAAGGATATAAATGTATGTGTATGTGACTGGTATATGTTAATGCTCATTGAATAATTATTGCCTCAATAAGGATGTGTGTAAATATTTCTGATGAATAAAAAAGTAATGAGGCCGTAGTAGCGCAGGGGCACAAGAGTGGAATTATTATTTATTAATATTTTCATTTCTTCTCTCTGGCACCAGCAAAGAAACCAGCACCGGCAAAAGCCCAGCGTTGAGTTCCGCCAATCAACACGCAATGCCTCGACAAATTCAGTAGACAGTGGGAAACGGAGTGTCTGAACACTGAACAAGGGAACCTTCCCTTTGCGTACCCTGCTATATGCGGGGGATACAACGTGAAGCAGATTAATAAGAGAAATTGTAGCAAAGCTTTTATTAGTTGAAGTTTCTTAATTAACCTCACTTGTGTGCCGTACGTAGCCTTAACGACACTAAATTGGTTTCCTCTCTGCAATTAGTTATCTTTATCACAATATTTCTTTTCTATAAGCAGTAATGACTGAGAACTTCATAGTGTATTTACAATTTATCTTATTTTAGATCTTATTATAAAATTATACGACATGAAAACATAGAAAATATGAGAGAATTTATTAAGGCACTTATTGAAGGTTCTAAATGTATTTAAACCGTAATAAGTCTTGCTGTCAAGCAGATATTCACAGGTTTGATTCCCATTGTTGTGTAATACGAAGAAATATATATATATATATACTAGCGGACCCGGACGCGGCTTCGCCCGCTTAAACTTTACGAATGCTTATAGATATATTTAGGAAATTGTTTGTGAAAATATCTAACTAATTTAAATAAAAAAAATATAAGTAAACGTAACCATAGTAAAATATTAATAAAAAAACTAAACAAAACCAGCTACATTATTAATAATTTTATCTCTTTCTGTCTTTCTATTTCTTCGAGCTAATATCCAGAATAACTGAACTATTTTTTATTGGACTTTCAGTGATCGATTTTACTGATTTACCCGGGAAAAATCTTTTAACTCGTTTTCCTTGCGCGCGTACATAGATACTATATGAAATAACTAAAGTCCTTTCTACATTAAATATGATAAGTTTTGCGAGCAATATCAAATAAAATCCCAGAAAACTAAAACCACAATTTATTAAGTGTATAACAACGGTATAGATAACCATCCAACCAAGATGAAATAACCAACAATTCTCTCCTTAATACTTAAATAAAATTACACCGATGCCGCGGAGGGCCGCAACTTACACCACACCAAGAAATTTATGAAAATCTAACTTATCTGCTCCTCGAATAAGCGAAGAACCAAAGAAAAGTATAAATTAATTATAAACAGCAAATAATTACATAAAAATTAACAGTAGTTCGAAAATGTATGAAAATTTACAAAACCGTCAAAGTCATCTGCCCGTTCGCGTCGGTCATACTATGCCGGTCGTATGCTAGGTTATTTC
>JAJHJA010000463.1:252500-254612 GCA_021202915.1 Heliconius himera | reverse complement strand
GTATTATATGATTTTTGTAATATTTTTTAATAATTAAGAATTTTATAAACATAATTTATATATAATTTTGGGTAAATTTCACTTTTATTAATATATTTCTTTTGTAAAAAGGTACTCTTATCATTAAAATAATAAGTTAATATTAATAATTTAAATTTATAGTGTTAGTCTATTATACATTAATTAAATATAAATATATAATTTTATAGTTTATACACTGTGGCACTCACGCTATGCTGTAGGCCACGCCCCTTACTGTGTATTATAGTCTAGGGCCAGGTGGCGGCATCCTGTACCACAGTGTATTTTTATATAAGTTTAATATTTTTCTTTTTTTTTTTTTTTGTTTTGTTTTGTTATATTGTATATATTAGTGTTTTATGTATTTTTTAGTTAGTATATAGGTTTAATATAATATAAGTATAGAATAAGTTAATTACGTTTCAACAATATATAAAGGGTAACAAAATAACAATTGGTAATAATCTTATTTATTTATTTATTATTTTCATATATAGTATAGGAGCAGGTTGTGGCGCCCTGTACTACAGCAATTGTAGTTGTCCGGTTAGTGATAGTTTTTATTATATTTTATTTTCCACATAATGGACTATAAAAAAATGTTCAGCTCACCCACCGGTAGCAATAAAAAGACTTTGTCTCAGTCTCCTTCAGAGGCTGGGCCCAGCCGTCAAACCAGGGGGGCTGGTGCTGCTCAGGCGACTGACAGTAGATGTAGCTCCCCCGATATCGACTCTCTCATGTTGGCAATGTCCACGGAAGTCGAAATAGATGGCACCGTCATCGAGTCATCTCAGGCCAAATCAAAGCTTAAAGCCAAAAAGGCTGATAAAACAGAGCGTAGGCCCCTTCCGGCGCAGGCATCGGAAGTTAAAGACGTTCGCTCTATGAGTGACGTTATCAACAGACTTGCTAGACAAATAATCCAGGCAATTCATGAAAATAAAAGTGTCACCTCAATCAACAAGCGTTTTATTATTGAAGCCGCCGAAGAAATAGGAATAGCTGCAGGCGCTTACCTTGAATCGCAGGTAGAACCTCCAATCTTGTTGTCATCTTCAGTGCCGGCGGCTTCTGTACCTCCATCCCCAGCTGTTGATAGCGTCGCTCTTAGGGAGGAGATTGTCTCCGCCGTGAGAGAGGAGATTACAAAATTTAAAGAGGAAATCAAAGAGGAACTTACCTCCACAGCTTCATACGCGCAGGTGGCTGCATCTAAGTCCTCCCCGCCCCCTGAGAAGTCCACCCACAAATCACAGTACAAGCCGGCTCTAGTAGTTTCCCTGGTCGAAGAACCTGAAAATAAAAAAGAAGCGCTAAGTAAATTTAAAAAATGTGTTTCTTTTAGAAACAAAAGTTATGCGCCGACGCGGGTTCGTTCAATAGCTAACAATAAAGTAAGAGTAGAATTCCAAACCGAATCACAGTGTAATGATACATTGGAGCAGTTAAGGTCTTCGACAGTAGTTAGTGTAGAGCCGGCCAAAAAGCTCCGTCCCATGCTTATCCTCAAGGGTGTGTCCAAGGATATTCCCCTTGAGGATTTGACTTCCATTATAATGCAACAAAACCCCACCATTAATCAAATAATAAAAGAACCCGACGATTTCAAACTTAGATTCCGACGTAATAACAATAGAAACCCAAACCTGTATAATGCTGTCTTCATAGTCGCTCCAGCGGTGTGGCACTCAGCAACTCAGCTGGGGCGTCTCAATGTCGACCATCAGCAGGTATTTGTGGGGGACTTCTCACCGTTCATCCAGTGTTACAAGTGCCTGCAATTCGGTCACACTAGTAATAACTGTGAGTCCGATTGTAGGCCTTGTTCACATTGTGCAGAAACTAACCACCAGTTACCAAATTGCCCACACGTCAAAAATGACGTCACTCCCACCTGTTACAATTGTAATAAATATAATAGTAAGACAAATAGTAATATCAATGTTAATCACTCTGCCGTCTCACTTAGCTGCCCCACCGTTCAATATCTCCAGAACCAAGTAAAGTCAAAAATTGATTACGGAATTCCAAACTGTCATGTAACTTTGTAAATATGTCATCTTTTATTTTTACCTTTTATTCGTGTTT